>JAVSBS010008132.1:6097-42306 GCA_033124195.1 Coracias cyanogaster | reverse complement strand
ATTAAAAAAAAAAAAAAAGAAAAAAACAAAACAGCTCAATTCATTCCACCCAGCTTCCAATGGCATGAAGCCTACCTAGCTGGAAAGCAAAGGTGACTAAGAAAAACAGCTCTGTCAGTGCAATTCAGCAAGAGGGAAGTCTCAGGGATATCTTGCTGTCATTGAACCTAGCCATAAAGGAAGATTAATTCACCCTGACCTATCCAGAAAGTGAATCTCTTACCAGATAAGGCAATAGGTGCTGGCTGAGGAAGATGTGCTGGAAATTAAGATTTATGTATTACAGAAAAAATAAATAGGGGTATTTCAATAATTGTTTGAAGCGTTGTTTTACAGAGATCCTGGGTGTGACCGATCACTGAACTCCAACAGTGGAAAAAGCCTCCAAAGAGACAGGCAAGGGCAGCATGCTCATGAAGCTCAGGGAAGAATGCATGGAGTGACTGACTACAGCTGTTGCACAGAAAGCTGAACTTCCCTTGACACAAAGGGAACCAGAGGGTGGCCTTTATTCTAGATAAATGGCTACGTCAGCTGTGTGAATCAACTGGCTGTGGAACTGCTCATCCTTGACTTAAACAAAAGAGCACAAATGTCTTCCTGAATGAGTCAGACCAGGATGAGAAACTTCTTTGAAATAGTTCTAGACTATTCACATCTGAGACATCCCATGGCAGGCTTCCTTGTCTTGCGCCTGAGCTGGCTTCAAACCATGTACTACTTCTCAGCAGGAGAGGATGCCCACCATCCCGATGGTGAGCTTATTACAGAGACCAATGATGAGAAACACGTTTGTGTTGTGAGTCAGCTGTCTACTGCAATTGCTACAGGCTGCTGAGTGTAGTTTGTATTTTTATCATGACTGACATACATTGCTGTACCTCTTTCTGCTAAATCAAAATTCCCTGTAACATCAAATAGTTTCAGGTAAGTAAATCTGGTATTAAACAGCACCCCCGCCTCCAAGTGTGGAATATCTAAAAGTACCTAATTAGAGAGGATTGCACTCTGACACTGGGTGACATCTGCTGAGCGGCATCCAGAACTGTGCAAGTATTCCATTAGTTTACATGAAAGATCTACTGGAAGGACAAAGGATGTAGGTGCCCACTATTTTCCCTGTGGTTACCACTGGAGCAAGAAGTAGCCACAAATTCACGCTGGTCACATAACAATGCTGTGAGCAGCCCCTGTTCCCTCTGCACCTTGCTCTGAGTTCAAGATATGGTTGCTGTGTGCCCTCACCTTCCTCTTCCTATGACATTTCTGTCCCAAAGGCCCCACATGTAGGTGTAACTTCAGTTTCAACAGAGGCCAAATTTAACCCACTGTAGCTTTTAGTTTATCTAAAAACAAGCTTTTATTGTCAGCACTAAGATATATTGTTTATGTAGATCCTAATGTGAGATGGTCACATCTGTTATTCTCAAAGTTATTTCTTGTTGTATACTATGAAAAAGATAATTTGTGAGGAAGCTGGGATAAATTAGGATACCACTCTTACATGGATAAATAAAACAATAACAGTATTGTAACAATTTTTAAAAACCCAAACAAGGTGAAGAATTGCGATATTAACCTAAAATTACACTACTGATAGGAAATAAATTTAACCAGTAACAGTAACATCAATACTTTATTGTAATATAGTGCTTTTCATCAGTATATTTCTGAGTGTTTCACAAAGTAGGCATCATTATTGCACTTTTTGGATGTGGAAGCTGAGATGTGACAATGTGACATGACTTCTGTATGCCATGGAGTAGATCGGCAGCCAAGCTGGGAACACACCCCTGGTCCCCTGAGTGCTAATCCTGTGCTTGATCCAGTGGCCACGCTGTGATCCCCTTCTGCCATCTACAGCATACAGTTTAGCTTCACCTAAGCCAAATTCACAAGTAGCATCACAGGAAATATCCTATCACAAAGATCTCTGCAGCATATATCTGCTTTCTTACACTCAGAAATGGCTTTCATTCTGGTTTGCAGGGTGCTTTGATTGCAGCGTGAGAAGTTAATACCTTGTGGAAATTACGTAACATCTTACAAATCAAACAGTGCTCAAGGAATTAGTAAATGAAACTGGTGCAAGATGAAATGGACGGAATAGATGCAACATAGCATGGACAGAGCAGAAGTACTTCCTGCCTTCCACCCTGCACACCCCCTGACTGCTGGCCTAGGCCACCTCAGCAGAGAAATGTAGCAAAAAAGGAAGAAGGAGTTTTCAGAAGAAGGAGAATATCTGTAGGCTGTTCTTCACACACCTCTCAAAAAAGCCACATTAGGGACTAGGGAGACTATGGCAAGGGGAAGTCTCAGAAGTAAACAGTCTAGAAAGGTTTCTGCTGAAACATCCAGCTGAATTCAAAGGGCGGTGAAATCAGAAAGCAAATGGGGTCACTAGGCATTTCAGAATCACAGAACAGTAGAGGTTAGAAGGGACCTCTGGAGATCATCTAGTCCATCCGTCTGCTAAAGCAGTTCACCTAGAGCAGGATGCACAGGATTGCATCCAGGCAGGTTTTGAATATCTTCAGAGAAGGAGACTCCACAACCTCTCTGTGCAGCCTGTTCCAGTACTCTGTCACCATCGAAGTAAAGATGTTTTTCCATACGCTTAGGTGTAACTTCCTGTGTTCTAGTTTGTGCCCATTGCTCCTTGTCCTGTTGCTGGGCACTACTGAAAATTGAGTCTAGTCCCATCCTCTTGACGCCCACCCTTTAGATACTTTGTAAGTGTTGATAAGATCCCCTTGCAGTCTCTTCTTCTGCAGGCTAAGCAGCCCCAGGTCTCTCAGCCTGTCCTCGTAAGAGAGATGATCCAGTCCCCTCATCAGCTTTGTAGCATTTTGATGGACTCTCTCCAGTAGTTCCCTGTTTCTTATTTATCCCTCACATGCACTGATAATCTGAGGAATCAATTGGACTTTCCTACCTCAGCAGCACCGATGTGTTTGTTGAGCCCAGGGAGCTTTCAAAGGATGGTTTTATAACGAAGATATTTGGCTGTTCTCAACAGACAAGCTCTTTGGTCTACTGCTTATCTTAGTCCAGCCAAAAAGTAGAGTGATATCAGTATTCCCACAACAACAGTAAGGCCACAAGGAGACCAAGGGTGCAGGGCTGTGTGGAAACCAAGGCATGCCATTCATACCTGCCAGCCCTTAAAGTCAGGATTTGCAACCATCCTGCTGTTCCCAATGCAGGGAGAGCTGAGAGATCCCAGCAATGCTCAGCACGGAACGCTCAATAAATTCTCACACATTTTGGTGACCAGTAGCCCTGAGGCTGCTTTTAGTCGTTTGTCTCTAACTTCCCTGAGATTCAAATACAGTGAGATAGTCCTTTATCAGAAATATGATGTTGCAAATTGCTTTTTAAATCAAATTCAGCTCCCTTTAAATTCCACATTTAACCTGGTTAACTTGTAACTGGAGCTGTAACAAGTTGGATGTGTCCATTATCTTACTGCTTTTTTTTATATGATTACATCACTGTAAGACATAAGCACCTCTGGTCAGCTAGCACATCTTATCCCTACAATAGTATGGCTGAAATAGGAAAATACTCTTCTAAAAAAGGAGAATGGAAACCACAGGGCTCTAGTTCATCTCTCCTAAACCCAGGGGCTGGCAAGCCTGGAGCAGAAGACATGTCTCCTGATTTATAGTCCTTTGCCTTAGACTTAATTCATCCTTCTCCTTCTAGTCCAGGTGTAGAATACGTTATAAAATAACTTCCCATGGATATTTATGTCCCTGTACAGAACAATTAAGGGTCAAGTCGCCACAGCAAGAGGCTGTGACTGGGATCAAGAACAAGATGTGCGTGTGAGATGCAGGAACTGGACAGACATTTCCATGTAGCTGTGCGCCATCTCTGAGATGGGGCTAGGTACCCAGTTCCGCTTGGTAAATTTGAATTGCTTTCCATGAGTACCCTTTACATTTGTAGACTGCAAGCATCAGCTCTTTTGTACCATAGCTAAGCACTACCGTACAAACTGGATTTCCCAAAGGCATTAAGGCAAGCTGTGGTGCTCAGCAAAGCCGTGATGAATCTGTTAGCTATGATGTAGAGAGCAGTGGTGGGTAGATAGTTTGGGGGTGTGAGGGGCAGGGGGTCTGCTACTGTTGTTCCTGCCTACCAGCAAAAAGAGATAAATGCATTTAGTTTGCTGTACACCTGGGTTACACGTCAAAGAAAAAACGTTGTGGCTGAGAAATGGAGGTGGCCAGAGTTCACAGACCATCCAGATTTTTGCCCCAAAGCCCAAATCACTTGCTATGTCGTAGCTCTGGCAGAACCGCCATTTGGATTTGCATCAAAACAGAGGTTGAGTTAAACTCTAGTATTTTAGAATCTGGCCAAACTGCCAGAAATATTCCCTGACTGTTTTACCTTCTAGGGTGCTGATGTTTTAAAAACTTTTAGGTGAATACGAGGACCAGCTACAGCGGTGTTAAGCCAGGTTGCAGAAGGATGGCCACTGGTATTCAATACAGACCAAAAAGCAATGGGACTCCGTGGGAAAAACAAGGCTGTAATAGTGCAAGTGGCAGATTTAGAGTGCCTTGTGTGTGATCATGACGCAACATTCTCAGCAGTGCTTGCTTAGGGGAAAAAGTCTCAGTGAAATGTTGAAGACCTAGGATGACAGAGGGAGATAGGAATTTTAGAGTTGTTGCATGTCTGTAACCATAAAATTGTTTAATCACATTTTAGGCTATTTTAATGAGGCCAGGTAACTCAAGGCCTAAGTAATGAGTTACTGAGAATGTTTTCAATTCAGTCCAGCTCAGCAGTGGCCAAATTTACTGTCATTTATTTGTTGGGCTTGGCTTGTTTCCCACTACACAGGCATTGGGAAGCAGGCCCAAGGACCTGTGAAGCAGCAGTTCCCCTAGGGATTAACAAGTACTTAAACTTGGCGTTTCCAAACGCACTTGCAAGCGCTAGGGCTCATCCTCCCTCTGAAACTCCTCTCTCGGGTGCTCCTAAACTCCCGTCCCACCCGCCTCCAGAGCTGCGAGTCCTCGGCCTCAAGCCTCCTTCCCTAGCCGGGCCCAGCCCGTGCCCCACACCCTGCCACGGAGCTCACTGCCCGGCCTCCCCATCCCCACAGGGGCCGGCTCGGCGCCAGCCCGCCAGCTCAGAAGCTGCCTGCGAGGGGTACGGCTGCCCCACCGGGGAGCAGGACCGGGGAAGTTGAGGGGCTCGGCACCACCGCCTGCCAGCGCCACCGACCCTCAGCCGGAGGCGGGGCGAGGCCCGGCCGTTGGGTGGGGGCCGCGCACGCCATCGCTCCGCCCCGCGGGCCGCTCTTGCGCACACGCGGCGGAAGGAGAGGTTTGGTCCCGTCCGCGCCCCGTCCGCCGCGCGGGTTGGCGGGTAAAGCAAGATGGCGGCCGTGGCTCGCTGCTGCCCGGTTCCCCGCGGCCTCTGGCTGCCAAGGGCAGGTGAGTGTCACCGCTCCCTCCCCGGGGCTGGTGCCGGGCGCCGCTGCTCCTCGCGGGGGGTTAGGCTGCCCTTGCGCTGTCCGCCCCGGTGCTGCGGCCGCCGGCTGTCCGCGGGCCTCCCTTCTTCCTCCGCGGGACCCTCTGAGTGCAGCTGAGGGAGGGAGCTCGAAGGGCAGCGTCTGAGGAGCAGCTGTGGCCGAAGTGACTGTTCTCGGCAGAAGTGGTCGGTTTCCTGCCGGCCTTCTCTCTGCGGAACTGCGGTTTGTAGCTCGAGGGCCTGCCTCAGGCTACCGGTGTAGCTGTACAGGACCTTGTCTCTCCTGTACTGCAAAAAGCTCACCAAACGAGCTGCTGCCTGTAGCCGTTTGGACTTCTTTTACCGTTTCTTGTGAACATGATATTTTGGCTGTGGTCTGTAAGCATCGTGAAGCACCAAAATTATATTTAAAGCTTGTGTTTGGGCCTTTGCTGCCAAAACAACCAATTTTTAGGTAAATTGATTTGGCGCATGCCCCTCTATTGAGTAAAGAGGGAGATGGCAAACAGGCTTTGTTAAAGGGGAGGAAGAAATTTAACATGCTTTTAATTGGAGCAGTGTGGCTTTTCAAGAAACAGATACTTATGGTTTTACTGTGGGTACATGAGATTTAATTCAAACCAGTGTTCGTAAAATGCTTCCAATATGGATTGTAAACCTCCAGTGACAAATAGATTCTGGTTAGCGAAGAAGATGACATCCTGCTGTTCTGAGAAGGAATCCCAGTGTGAGTCTGTGTTCCACAGGAGTACAGAGCTTTACGCAGTGCTGTTCTATCTGGAGATATTAACAGGAGCTGTGGAAGCTCTATGGCTCTATTAAGTGACGTTGGCCTGAGTTAGTAAACATTGCGTTTTGACAGGGCTCTGCATCACGTGGAAGGTCCTCTACTGGTTATGAATCGGTGTGATGATCTATAGCCTGCTTTCTCTAAGTCTTGTGTATGCCCTTAAATTTCAACTTTTTTCTAATATAGTTGCAATTGGGCATGCAGCCATAGATATTGGTAATTAGTGCCAGATCCTGTACAGTTATGGAAGAAGAAAAGAGGTACACCTCTTATTAAATACAGCATAAGGCAAGCAACAACAGGTGTACACACAAAGGTGGGAGAATACAGTAAATGGATGTTATTTGCTAGTGTGACAGTGATAGTAGTGTAAAGAGCCTGTCACCAAGAGTTTTTGCAGAAATAACAGCAATAAAGCTGCAAAGTAGTTGAAAGATGCGTAATTTTTTTCAGATGAACTTATCTGTTGTCTGTACCTTGTTTGACCTTTCTAATAATACTTTTTTTCCACAGGTGCTCACTATGAACTGAAATCTTGTTGCTTTTAGGTTTTACATTGTAAGGACTAGCATGTTTCTCAGAGTAACAGCTAGTACTAATTCTGTAAACATAAATACTGTGGGTTTTTTTTTTTTTTACAAATGTTTAGAAAAAGAAGTGTATGTAAACAAAGTACTGAGGAGAAAGGGCCATCAGGCTTCCATCTCAGCATACCGTGTAGCTTTTTTGCATGCTTGAAGGAATCCTGCTGGTCATAAAGAACCCAGACATTTTTTTGTGAGTCTGCTTTTCCTAAAAAATGAATTAAATAACAAAACCCTAGTTATTAGAACAGTATAAGAATGAAGGTAGCATCTTGAAGAATAGGATCATCAGACTGTCGCTGTTGGTGTTATCCTTTATGCCTGCACTTGTACTGAGCTTGGTTAATCTCAACTCTTCAGATACCCTTTACATAGCTACAGGCTTTATTCTGGACAGAACAGTCATTATACACTGCTGATCTCATTTTCAAGTTTGTTCTATTGTTGTTGTGTAAAAGAATAAAAAAACTAAACCAACCCTCCTCTCCAGGAGTTTTGAATTTAAAAACCGAGGGTATGAGCTGTGTGTTTGTGTAGTCCACATCAGATGAGATTGTAAGGATAGCATGGTAATGTGTTTGAAGATGTGCTGTATTGGAAATCCGTTGAAATGAGTACCTTCAACTTCACTGTAATGCTGAAGAAGTATACATAAAGATTTTAGAGGGCAACATAAAATTAACTGGATGACAGAAAACGTAGAGAGTGAAGCTAAGTGGTGATTATGGCAGTGATGACTGAGTGTGTTCCATAAAATTTCAGTTTGAAATATTTTCAATTTTAATATGAATATACTGTGTCACTTTTAAAACTGCATGTCAGATTTTTAGATGTTAATTGGGTGTCACAGGAGTATGTACTTCTATTAAACTCCAGCAGATCTTTGACAAATGGGATGTGTGTGTGTGCGTGCGCACACTTTTTTTGAGTTTTTTGGTGGTTTTGTTTGTTTGTTTTTAATGAGTACTTGTCATAGAGTGTATTTTCCTTCTTTCTCATAGTTACTCTCGAGGTCTCTGCTTCAGTAATGGAGAGGCCCTGCATACCTGGCACTTTAAGACAGATGCCATGCAAAGCTTAACTGTTCCTGAGCTTGGACCTATTTTGTAGGAGAGTTGCTTTTTAGGAAGTCGTATACCTACTTGAAGCTTGTGTAGGTAATATCTTATTTTGTCCTGTTTCTGTCAGCCAATTGGAGTATAGTATCTAGGCATGGTATATTAATTTGATAAGTACAAGCGTGTGCATGTTATTGCTTTGTTTAGTTAAGTGGGTGTCAAACTCCCTTTCAGGACAAAATTGGAGATGTGGTATCTTTTATTATTCCAATTTGTGGGTTAAAGAGAGTGGAGGGATAGACTACTATTGGGTTGAGAAACACCTCCTTCAGGCACTGAAATCTTGAATTCTATCAGCTGATCTAAGAAAATATAGTTTATGTCCAAACATACTGTGTCCTTTTGATATTAACATCATGGCTACAACATCAGTGCCACTGTGTAACTGGTAATATGAAACCATACTGGGATAAAACTTACTCCTTCAGTGTACAAGTTGGCATCTGCCATTCGGATACCAAATAATAATCTTGTTTTCATTATGTTTCTTGCTTCTTGGATTTATATGGGGGAACATTAAACTTGCTTATTCTTATGCAGAAAATGCTTATGGCTATGACTTACTAAAAGTTGGAAGGTCAGTTACTGGATTTTTGTTACATATATTATACTATACATATTTTATAATATATTGTATATTTTATATATTATAACACAATATATAATATATCTATTTCCTCAAGCTGGCTTTTCAATGACAGCTCTTACGATCTGCCCTTATCACCAGCTAGATATCTGTAATGTGTTTGTGCTCTATATTTCATCTCTTCCTGTCTTTTTATGAGCATGGACATACAGTGACACCAAACACTCCTAATTTAAAAAATCTCTTACAAACCATTTATTTCTTGGTTTTGGCTAACCTGGTTGGAAAGGGCATATGTTTCCTGTTTTCAAACTCCCTGTTGGAGCTACCATGTCAATTTATGTCAATATCCTAGTGATATCCTGTTTCTGTGACTGTCACATTTTCGTAGCTCCTTGAGAAGAGGAACAGCTTTGAGGCAGTATTCTATACCCCATGGATCTGGCTCTTTGCATCTCTTCATTTCCCTTTACTCCAGAGCTATGGTATAGGAGATTGCTACCTCTTCCAGTATTTCGGTCTGCTATGTTTAAATTGAGATAAAACATCTGATTAACTGCATCTGGAATGGTTCTGAAGTTTTTCTCCTGCAGTTCCCAGATCTGGGAGCAGGATGTGGCTGTACTTGGGTGGAACGTGCCTGTAGCAAGTATTATTTGCTTAACCTTTGTGCTTCACCTTGCCCATCAAGTACTAATGCTGGCCAGTTAAGATTTACTTGCTATTTAGGAACCAGTAGCCTTTGTCTACTCCTTTTGTGCCTTAGTTTGGTCTTAGACTCTTATCAACAGCTCTCTCAAGCCTGCTGTCCTCTGACCTATCCAGATGCCTCTGAAATAGCCTGTCAGGAGTCTTGATGTGGGAAATTTTACTGATGGAAATTAGGGAAAATGGATCTGTAATGAGAAATCGTAAACTGTGGTTTGACACTGCTAACTTTTACCTTATATCACGTGCTCTCTCCCATTTTGTGTTGCAGGCCCTGGCATTTCTGTGTTAGCTGCAGCACCATCTGTGTTGCACCCATACCGCCAAGTTCATCATGCAGTGATCCCACATGGAAGAAGTGGACGATCCTCTGTTAGTGGCATCGTGGCCACTGTCTTTGGGGCTACAGGTTTCCTAGGACGATATGTTGTCAACCGTTTAGGTAATTTTCTGCAGGACTACTAATTAGAAAAAAAAAATTAAGTGTTTAACAAAACTAGTTTTTCGTCAGGCTGCAGGATAATTTAGAAACCTCTGAAATTTTGGATCCTGAAAGTGTTTTGTATGATATTTTCATAGTGTTTGGCTTGCTAAAGCACCAAGATGTGACAATTGGTAAAAACTGTTTTAATTTAGGAAATTTAGAAGCTTTTAAAGATTGTTGAAGTCATTAAAATAAGTAATTCTCCTTCAAGTACTTTTTTTTTCCCTCTGTAAAATGCAGATCCGAAGAGAGGTCCAGCATCCATTTTATTTTGTTTTTGGCCTTATTAGAACATTTTACTAAAATGTTTGCAGGAATTTGATTGGAATTCTTTAAAATTGACCTTGTGAATTTAAGTTTTAGAAAATAACTCTTGCTTTTTTCCCCCCACATTTCAGTGCAACTTAAAAAAAGCAAATACCCGTAGATGTGATACATTTTTAAGTGCTTTATAGCACACACTGTGATTTTGTTGTTGTTGTTGTTTGTTTGCAAGCTTCTACATTTTGTCTTATAAGCCCAGATACTCAAGTATGTCCCTACTTAAGAATTCCAATTATGTAGGTTCAAAAACTTACTTGTATTCTCCTTTTAGCTTTGCAGTTAACTATTCAGGATATCTGTTTGTATTCGTTGTGCTTAATGTCAGGGGGGAAAAAAGGAAATTTTCTATATTCAGAAGTTGATCTACTTTAAAGTTATGTAGTAGTTTGAGATAAATGAAACTTTTTTCTTCTGAACTCTTAGGTCGCATTGGATCTCAAGTGATCATTCCCTATCGCTGTGATCAGTATGACCTTATGTATTTGCGGCCGATGGGTGACCTGGGGCAGCTTCTCTTCTTAGTAAGTCTTTTGCTTTGGCTTTAGATCAAATACAATACCATTGCTATACAAGGAAGGCTGTTAATCATTCTCAAAGTCAGAACTCCAGCTATTGTTTAGCCTCTAAATGGAAATGGTGTGAAAGAGCTTTCTTTGATTATGCCTATTTGCACATTATCTCATCTTTTTCCTGTTTGATGCTCTGGTTACAGGAGTGGGACTGTAAGGACAAAGACTCTATCCGAAGAGCCGTGGAACACAGCAATGTGGTCATTAATCTTGTTGGAAAGGAATGGGAAACGAAGTAATTTTCCTTTTTTTGTTCCTATATAGATAGATTTGCACCAGGTATTGGACATGGTTACAACGTGCTCTTGAAAAGTGCATTCTTTCTGTAATTTTCTAGTGTACAGCTTTTGTTTTGTCAGAGTTCAGCATGCTGCTTCATAGACGTTACAGATGTTCCATGGGTGCCTTCCTACAGCTGACAGAGACTCACCAGTTTCTGTGAGCTCATATTTACATTCTTGCAGAAGTGGGCGTTTGTTCTGTCACTTCAGCGTAATGATGAATGGTAGCCTGCTAGAATAAGCTATGATCAAGCTTTTCCTATTCTCTGGTAAATGTTAATAAATAGGAATAGCTAATCTTAGGGACTCTCCATTAATAGCATCATTTCTTGGTAGAATTTTGGCACAGACACTATTAGCTAGATGAGAATTTTTTTGTAATAATTTTTTAAAATGATTCCATTTTGAAATCCATTTTAAAAAATCCCATATTTATTTTACATTAAAAATACCTGTAATAGCTTCTTTTTTTAATGCGTGCAGTTGTCCACTTCATTGAAAGCCTTGTGCAGAACCACCTTATGTGGACAAAAACTCTGTTGTTTGATACAAATCCAACGGTATGTATACGTTATGTACCATTTATATGGCACATAATTTTGCTAGCATAGATGTCAAACAAATGCAGATATGTTTCATCTATGTTCTTCCGTGCTCTTTTTTTCTGAACAGCCGTTTGATGTTCAAATCATAAAGTTATTAGTCAAATTCTATTAATAAAGTAGAATTAATAGTCTCAAACTGTAAATAATATTTCCTTAAAATAGGTCCTTGTCAACAGACATACTATTTCAGCTGTTTCTTGTCTAGTCAAATATCATACATAACTTCTGGGAGATGCTTTGATTTCACATTCAAATTCATGAAGGCACTTTCTTTTTCTGATAGTCACTTAGCTCACTGTCCCACTGTTGGAGTCTATAACATCATTTATTTGGGGAAAAAGCCCACCAAACCTAAATTAACTTTGGTCTTGTTAATCTGACAAGGTTTTTGGTACTTTTTGTATCTTCTTCAGACTTTGGGATGTAGGTAAACATGTACAAACCAACCTGTCAGGATTGTTTTGTGCTCTTACTAAATTATGACCATAAGAGTTTAAACACTTAGTGCTGTCAAACCAGAATAAATTTCTTTGTAATGTGCGAGTGAGGGAAGAAAAGAAAGTCTGTACAGTTGGCCCAAGGCTGATGTAATCTCTGTTTATCTTTCCGATATGCTTTTCATCTGTGCTTTCCCCTTTAAGATTTTGGACTTATTTAAAAAGTATGATTTATCTAAGGAGGAGTTTCTTTGTTATTGAAATGTGAGAGGACAACAAAAAGTTTCATTCTAGTTAAAAACCCCCAAACCTTGTCATTCTGGTCAGTTTGAACATATTGAAAAGCAGAGGAGCATTGGTACACATTAAAGACTTTTGGACGTTCCAAAACTTACTACTGTATTGCACAAATGTTCTTATCATGGATTTTATACATTGGTATTAATGGTGGTGCTGAAACCCTGAGATAAAATTCTATGGTCTGCTAAACACAAAGTCAGACTAACCATTGTAATCATCCCAAAGTGTATGGAAAAATTAATCAGGAAAAAAAGAGCAAGATGAGAAGTAGAGATCAGTCAAAAAAGTAAAGCCTGCCCTTAAATACTTTCCTCCTTGCCCAGTATTAGTGCACAGTCTCATCTGTGTATACTGTGTTGTTTGAAAACTCCATAGTTACAGGAGCGATGTTATTCGTTCTTGTGCGTTTCTAAAATCTATTTTTGTGAGTAGAACAGGAGTGATGGTTCCCAGGATCAGATTAGTTATTGAAGGGTCAAAAATAACTTTTTAAGGCTTTCTTTAGACTCCAGTGGGATCTGAAGAGCTGTGGGAGTAGATAAGGACAGAGAGAGGCATTTGGACAAGATGTTTGTTGCCCAAAGCAAATGGAAAAGATGGAGCAGGGTGTTTACAAGGACAATGTAAAGACATGAGAAGCCAATTTACTTTCTTGCAGTCTGGGGATAGTTGGAAAGAATTTTGTGATTGTTGCCAGCCTATAGTGTCAGTTCTGCTTGGACACAGAGCTTCTGTATTGTTCTTGATCAGATGCCAAGCTAGATTACAGTTGAACCCCCTTATTTAGGCCCCTTGAGTGCTGTAAAGTGAGTGGAGTTGTTCTTCTTTCTGCATACTTCTTCTTGAAGTCACAGAATCACAGAATAGTAGGGGTTGGAAGGGACCTCTGGAGATCATCTAGTCCATCCTTCTGCTAAAGCAGTTCACCTAGAGCAGGATGCACAGGATTGCATCCAGGCAGGTTTTGAATATCTTCAGAGAAGGAGACTCCACAACCTCTCTGTGCAGCCTGTTCCAGTACTCTGTCACCATCGAAGTAAAGATGTTTTTCCATACGCTTAGGTGTAACTTCCTGTGTTCTAGTTTGTGCCCATTGCTCCTTGTCCTGTTGCTGGGCACTACTGAAAATTGAGTCTAGTCCCATCCTCTTGACGCCCACCCTTTAGATACTTTGTAAGTGTTGATAAGATCCCCTTGCAGTCTCTTCTTCTGCAGGCTAAGCAGCCCCAGGTCTCTCAGCCTGTCCTTGTAAGAGAGATATTCCAGTCCCCTCATCAGCTTTTGAGTCCTCTGTTTGACTCTCTCCAGTAGTCCCTGTTTCTCTTGAACTGAGGAGCCCAGATCTGGACACGGTACCTCAGATGTGGCCTCACTAGGGCAGAGTAGAGGGGGAGGAGAACCTCCCTCAACCTGCTGGCCACACTTTTCTTGATCTACCACAGGATACCACTGGCCTTCTTGGCCATGAAGGCACACTGCTGGCTCATGATTAACTTATCTCCCAGAGCTCCCAGGTCCATCTCCCCAGAACTGCTTTCCAGCAGGTCAACCTGTACTGGTGCATGGGGTTATTCCTCCCTAGGTGCAGGACTCTGCGCTTGCCTTGTTGAAGTCAATTTACATTCCTCTCTGCCCAGCTCTCTAGTCCCTTAGAGCTGCTATGAAACTTTTGTAATGGTTCTGTCCATGTAACATTTTCCCTTTGCATAAGCACCTGTGTGTTCTTCAGTCTGTTTTTGTCACTTCCCCAGTGCCTAGTGTCTGCCCTAACTTACGCTGCTCAGAATTTTTGAGCTCCTCTGTGGTATATTTGAGTACATCAGATCAAGTCAAATTTTGAACAGGTGCTGTAAAAAGACAGCTCTGCTCAGATTTCAAGATGCAGCGCTTCTCTTTTAAAAAGCTGTTTTCACTTGTGAAGAGTTTTCTATTTGTCACAGACAAGTGGGCTAGAGGATTTTTGATACTGATTTTACAGGTGAAAAATCAGACAATACTAAAGCTGTAATTGAAGCTTACCATTGCATGTCACTTACCTCAAGTTTTTAGTATATGAAGAGTCCTTCACAAAGCAAATTTGTGTGTAACAAAGAATGTCAAGGTAGGTTTTTTGAAAAATGCACATGTAATATGCAGCAATTGCTGTTTGGTTGGTAGGCAGCCACTGTTGATTGCTCTTAAGGTAAAATTTGTTTTTTTCCTTGCTTTAGAAACTTCAGTTTTGAAGATGAATTTGTAAATATTCCTCAAAGTATTGCACAGATAAGTAGAGAAGCTGGTGTGGAAACACTCATTCATATCTCTCACCTGAATGCTAGCATGAGGAGTCCTTCCAAATACCTCAGGACTAAAGTAAGTTTGGAATCCTTTTGAACATACTTTCCAAGACCCTACTTTTATGGGGTTTATTTGTTTGGTTTTTCTTTTTGCTTGGTTGGTTTGGGTTTTTTTTTCCACCACCTGTGTTGGTTTGAAGGAAATCAGTGTATGAATTTACTATGGAATGTTTTCTGCAGCTGAGGAATTTTTGAGTTCCTGTGCTAATTGGAGCTTGAAATCCTCCTTAGTACTTCATGTGCTTTGGAGGGAAATGGATCTTAAATCCCTGAGAACTTCCTTTCTTCTGTCCTTGAATATCTTTGCATCTAAAATTACTGTCATTAAGAAAGAGGAACGACTTTGGTGGTTTGAGATCCGATATCAGGCCTAATGTCTAAGGCTGGAATGACCTAGCAAAGTAAGTAGTTGATCTCAAAATGAATGCTGCAAAGACTGATGAGTATCACAATTACAGACTCTTGGAGTGGGATTGTTACCTGTCCTTGTACAAAAAAAAAGGAAAAAAAAAAAAAAATCTGTTTTTAGTAGGTATAGTTTTCTATTACTGATGTTCTCCTTTTAGTATAGCTATCATCCCAGTTTCAGCTATTTTTTTGTTTGAGCTCACTGTACACTGCCTTGTCTTTAGTATAAATTGTTTTTTTTTTAAAAATGTGTAATAAGTCTATAGGATATTTGGCCAGCCCCATGTGGAAATTAGCTAGCTGCCACTGAAATTTCTAACTGCACTTCTGCAGTTCTTGTAATGTTCTGATAATGTAGTAGGGGTTATATAAACCACTTTCTTCCAAGCTCTGGTCTGTCATAAGCAAGAGAAGTACTTAGGTTGGTCTTCTGCCTTTTTTTCACTTTGTCACTTTAAATTCGTGTCACTTCAGTAGTAAGACTTTGTTGCATGTCAAATAGAAGAAATAATCTACATCTTTAGGGGACTTCTGGGACGTTTTGTGAGGCCTTTATCTTAGCATAGCATGTCAGAGATCAAATGGCTCAGAGGTATACAATTTTTGTGCTACTTGTGATGTAATTTCTTTCAGTGCTGTAGTCAGGACGTGTTTAAGTTCTAAGAGGCATCCTTTTCTGAGCTGTTCAGAGTAGATCTAATGAACGTGTTCATTTTAATTGAATGATAGGCTGTTGGAGAGAAAACGGTGAGAGAAGAATTTCCAGATGCTATAATTTTGAAGCCCTCTGAGATGTTTGGGAGAGAGGACCGATTTCTCAATCATTACGCAAGTATGTACACGTGAAATAATAAAAGTATGTTTTATATACCTGTCTGTAGAGAATAGAGGGAAAATGTGATCTGCTTTTGAAAAACAGAGAGTTGTTTCTATCAGAAATATAGTATATTTTGTTAGCTGAAGGTATATAGTGTAAAATACAATAAATTTTCATCCTAAAAGTCCATCTGAATCTAGTTAGACTTTGATTTTTTTTCTTTTTCTTTAATTTTTGAGTGGGGTTATGTACTCTTTTTGTAATTTAGTTTGTTCTGAGCTATGGTCTGGTCATTTTGACCCTTAAGTAGTTTACCCTGAGAGTAGTTTCTCAAGTTGGTAATGCTTGAATGTAAAAATCAAGCTGAGTTGTTCTGGGCTCAGAAGCAACAGTCATGACTCTGATGTATCACCAAGAAAATTGCTAGACAGGATAGAATGGAATCTGTTTGTCTTGCACTGTTGAGATATCTCTGAACCACTCTGAGTAAACAGTAAATACAGTGTTCCCATCATTGTTAATATAAAAACCTAAATGTGCATTGAAAATAGAATTACTGGAATTGGATGGTAATTCTTCCTGATTCTATTTTTTCTTTTTCTCTTTTTTTTTTTTTTTTAAATAAAAGTTAAGTCAGTTTTCAGAAGAGATCCACACTCAATGTAGTGCAAAATATACTGGTTATTTGCTCTACTGAAAGGATTCACAGATTTTATTCTCAAGTTATATATGTGTATTTCTATCAGACATGCGCTGGTTTGGTGGTGTGCCTCTTATTTCTCTGGGCAAAAAAACAGTGAAGCAACCAGTATACGTAAGTTTTCAATAAAACAAGACAATCTCAAATCCTCTGTATCTCTGTGTGTGTGTTAGGTTTTTTTTTCTTCCCCCCTGTAAATCACTTCTGAAAGAGGAGTGTGTCCATGCATTCCTGTTTTCTATTGGTAATTGCCTGAATTTGTTTCTCACAGGTGGTTGATGTAGCAAAGGCAATTATTAATGCAATTAAGGATCCTGATGCTAAAGGAAAAACATATGCCTTGGCTGGGTAGGTTACTTTTCTGATTCTAATTAACTGAAGTACTTCTTTTTGGTGTCATTTTTTGGCATGCTGCACAGTACATTTAATTTCTCCATCCATGCACACAGTTTGAGCTGCAATAAATTCCACCTCCTTTTTGGGAGGAAAAATGACTCAAGCTGTTATTGTGAGTACTCTGAAAATCCTAGTTTGGGCCCCATTGCATTTAATGTTATGTATGTGCGCACAAAGAAATAAGACAGTCTTTGGAAACATGCTAGACAACATGAATTTGGAGAAAATTCCGCTAAAGCTGTGCGGGAGCCACCTGGTTTTAGAATGGATAGGGACAGTGGATCTCTTGCAATATTTTCTGTACAAAAGCTCCAAGTCAAAGTAGGTCATTAGCATTAAGAATAAACAACATGGCAAATGCCAGGGTGATGGGTCCGTCTTTTGATATTGTAACGTAACACTGGAACTCGTCTTCATCCAATATATGTGATAAAAGGAACATTGGATTCATTGGTAAAGAAAACGGTTACTAATTAGTCAAGATACAAATGATGCTGAACAGCTCTGTTTTTTTCTATTGCATGTATGTCTCTGTCTTTCCTTCTTATACGTAGAAAATTGTGCATGGTATCTGGGTTTTGCAAAAGTCTTATCTGAGATGTCATTTTTTTCCATACTGGTTTTGTGACTCTTTATTCCCGTAGTGCAGAGATTGTTGCTGGTTTGTCTTTTACTCGTATGTCACTTTCTCTATAGCTCAGCTACAGCACTGAAGAAAGATGTTATTGTGGCAGCTGGGCTAGGTGTGCTCTGTGCTGGTGCTCTGGTAAAGGCAGGAAGCAGGTCTTCAACTTCTTTTGGATTGTGCTGAGGAACTCCTACACAAAAAAATTAGGAAAATAAGAGAAAGAAGCTAACAATGGTTTGAAAGGACTAACAGCAACAGTAAGGTTAAGTAACTTGAGGTTGCTTTCAAATCACTCGGATGATGTAAGTGGTACGCTGAAGAACAGGTGGAAACTAATGCTAGACAGCCATTCAAAACCACTTTTTTAATCAGAGATAATAGATGTGTTGGTGTCCGATGGACACAACTAATGCAAAAACATGAGATGTGATTAATTGAACCCTTTGAGTGACTATTTTGTCTCTTGGGGGCAAACCTGAAGATGGGTCAATATGTATCCAAAGCTGCCTGCCACAAAAGGAAGGAGAGGCGCCTGCTTCTAGGTTTGTTGCTGTCTCAGCAGAAGCAACTTGCTCCAGCTCTAGGAGAAATTGAGAATATCGATCTAAATAGAACTCTATTTGCGGCCAAATTGAAGGGCGATCAGCTAAACTTTGAATATATTTCTAAAGTTTCAAAGTCTCATTTTCTGGCAGTTTACAGAAGGCCAGGAGTTCATTGCCCAGGTTTCAGAGGCAGGAATTCAAGCAAGGTTGCCAAGGACGTCACTGCAGGGAACACAGTTTCAGGCACATAACAGTGACTGAAAATACTTTCAATAAATGATCTAAACTAAAGATCCAAATCAGTGTTGGGAAACCAAAGGAACTCTGCAGCATGACCCTTGAAAAAAGCTGTACAAGATGCTTTTATTTTTTTTTTTTTAAAGGAGCTACCAATTTGAGTTTAAAATACTAATTTTGTAAAAGAGCATTCTATTTCTGTGGTTTTGAGTTTGGTTTTCTTTTTTTCTTCCTACTATATGGTGGAATATAGTTTTAACTATGACAGCTAGTGGTGTCATTACTACTTCTGAATGACTGAAGACTTGGCATGTTTTTGTTTTGGGGTTGTTTTTTTTTTTTCCTGTTCCTCTCATGCTCCTATGGCACTCATAGTGCTTCATCCACTCTGCTAGTATTGTGAGTTATGTAATGACACTTCAATGTCATTCTGTTCTTAGTGAAGTTGTGGTAATGTTTGGTTATTTGTAAAGGAACAAACATTGTTTATCTTTTTCTTGCATTTTTAAGTTGTTCTGTACATCCTTACATGGTTCTTGACTATCAGGATAAAAGTGAAATTGGCTTATGTTACCTTTGGATAGGCATGAGGGTGTTGCAATGTAAGGGAAAAAATGTGGCAAAACACCCACTAATAACTAAGAAAAACAAAGTTAGTTTGTTTTTCCTCAGCTGAGTACCTAAATTTCCCATTAGCACTTTTAGCTATGTATCTCTTGTACGTTCCATTAGCAGAAGAAAATACCTTGGTTTTTGTGGTAGTCCTTTAGCATAACTTCATAAATGCAGATCTCTCCCAGTTTCCATAGCCCAGCCACCTGGATTAAGTTGATAAGGAATTTCAAGTGTTGGAATTCTTCTGAATTCTCCCAGATATGCTGACATACCTTCAAGTATATCTGTTAGAAAGTTTTGCCCTGATTTGCTTTTACAAACTGTAGTAGTAATTTGAGCTTCTGCCTTTTTTCCAGCATCTATCAACAAATCTTGTTTGTGGTTATTAGCATTGCTGTTCTTTCTGAAGAACATGTCAATTGAAGGCTTAGTTTTCACCTCAGCATGCAACCTGAGACTTTGAGATCTTTAACATCTTGGGTTTATGAAACTGAAATTCATGTTCTTTGTATCATAGTCTTGGATTTTTGGACTGTGTGAAGTTTTGCATACTTAGTCTTACTGTAGCATGGCTTCAGTTTTGTGTTTAGATTCCAACAGTAATTCGACGTCTCCTATGTAAAAACAAAACAAAAAAGAGACTGAAGATGAAAAAAACCAAACAGAGTCTTATTTTTAAGAGGCTGGGAAGTAATCAGTGTCTAGATGATCGTCATGTCACTGTGGTCTCTTCCTTTGCTGAAATCATGGCAAATCATTAGGAGACACACACTCTTGGTGTGTTCATTGCTGCTTTAATCATGAGCAGCAGGATGTCATTTTGAAGGCTGAAGCACCAAGTGACAGAGCAGTACTCAGCAGTGTGCTCTTGTGTGGTGTTGTGAAGATGTTCAGAATGTTTTGGAATACCAATGAGTTGCCATGAAAGCCGAGGGAGATACCTGTTTCAGTCTGAGCTATCTAGAGAAATAGAGTATTAAAATGGTAAGACAAAGTATGAACAAGAAAGGAATAGGGACTCTGAGTGGTGTGGTATGTTATTCTCTTCAGCTACTGCAGGTGTGCAGGAGACTGACAGCTTTCTTCCCTCCATCTTGAGAGGGGAAAATGCTTTCTTTTGGAGGAATTTATCTTAAGTTGCTGCTTCTTGCTTTCGAAGAGAATGGTACGTTCTTTGTTGAGCAAAGACAAGTGAATCAATTTCCTTGCAGCCATTTGCTACCAAAGATGGGATGTCTTGTTAACATACCTTTCTTAATTTTACCATTTGCTTTCTGGCTTCCTTCTATTCCAAACTGCCAAGTGGGCTTGTACAAATTCAGTCCTGCCCCAGTGCTGAAATATATTGTACAAAAAAAGTATGGCATTTTTGCCCTTCCTTAAATGTGTCTTCCCAGAGGCATCATCGTCTCAGCTGAGGGGCTCAGCTGTGCCCTGCACTGGAGCTGTTGGAGCAGACTGTGTCTGGCACAGGGCGGCCCCAACCTCTCCACAGAGGCTGCCCCTGCGGCCCAACCTGCCAGCACCTGGGCACCAGCACCCAACGCAGTGACAGAACAGTTGTGCAGTTTGTCACTTATACTGTTACCATCACTAATATCAAATGATATGTTTTTCTAAATTAATCACTCTATTTCAAACAGCACAGAATTTGGAGAGTCAAAATTTGTTTTCCTCTTGTGAATCATTTAGAAGAAAACAGGTCCTTCATAGGCTTATTGGTGGAGGCCTTTAAAATGTTTGTTTCTTGCTGCAAATATTTAAATATAGCTAATTTACCTATAATGCTTGCTGCTTTTCTTTCAGACCTAAACGGTACCTCCTTTATGACATGGTAGAATACATCTACGCAGTTGCCTTCCGAACCTTTCTTCCTTATCCGCTTCCACGCCCTCTCTACCAGTAAGTGGGACCCTTCCTTCACTAAGAACTTGGGATCAACCAGGTGGCACAGAAGCATAAAATAACTGTTGCATTGGTTATTTAATATTGCCAGTTGTTATGTAACATAGTAGAATTGTAGTAACTGGCTTTCCCTAGGTATTCATTGGCTGGCTTTGAGTCTTCTGCTCAGGTACAGGCCTGCATTCAATAAACTAGTATATGAAAGGTGTACTTGTAATAAACTTACTTTATTCCAGAGTCATTGAATAGCTTTGCTGAGTCCAGAAGTAGCAAAAGGTCCTAAGTAGAGACAGTCAGTAGCAAACTATACAGACTTTTCCCCAGTACCATGGAGAAAATGTGTATGTTGCTGACTGTAGGCCCTGACAAATTTTTCTGCAGCACCTTAAGGTGTTGCTGCTGTCAGCTGTCCTAGTATGGTGAGCACTGCCACCTTGGAAGCAGAGTTGCAGGAGGAGGGATATGGCTATTGAGTGAATTTCTGGTTCAGTCCTTTTTATTGATTTGAGCCAGTTTTGCAGGTAGGCTTATACTGAGACCTTGGCCTGGGAATTTGAGAAGTGCAGTTGTGAGGAAGCATTTCTGTCTGTGATATGAGGGTAGTAACATCTTCAGAAGATGGTGATAAATGGGGAGATAAAAAGGGAAAGATGATGGAACAACTTATCCTTGATGCTATCTCTAGATATATCAAAGATAAGACGGTCATTAGGAGCAGTAAACATGGCTTTACCAAGAGAAAGTCATGTTTGACCAACCTGATAGCCTTTTATGAGGACCTAACCAGGTGGATAGATGATGTTAGAGCAGTGGATGTGGTTTATTTGGATTTCAGTAAAGCATTTGACACAGTCTCCAACAGCAGCCTTGCAGATAAATTGAGGAAGTGTGGCCTGGGTGATCAGGTAGTGAGGGGGACAGTGAACTGGTTGAAGGAAAGAAGTCGGAGAGTTCTGGTCAACAGCGCAGAGTCTAGTTGGAGTCCAATATCTAGTGGAGTCTCTCAAGGGTCGGTACCGGGACTAGTACTATTCAATATATTCATCAGTGACTTGGATGAGGGAACAGAGTGCGCTGTCAGCAAGTTGGCTGACAACAGGAAGCTGGGAGGAGTGGCTGACACACCAGAAGGCTGTGCTGCCATTCAGCAAGGCCTCGACAAGCTGGAGAGTTGGACAGGGAGAAGTTTAATGAAATACAACAAGGCCAAGTGTAGAGTCTTCCATCTGGGCAAGAACAAGCCCATGCACCAGTATAACTTAGAATCCTACTACCAATCTGCTAATAGGACTCAACGTTGGATTTATGTGACTGGTGGTGAGTAATGCTAGAACAACATCTTAAACTGCTGTGGCTGTTTTTGAATTGGCTGTAGAGGTATCAGGTTGACATGGTTCAGCTGACACAGAGCAGGTTGTTAAAAAGTGACTATGTGGGTGCTTATTAGTTATATTCAGATTTGCTGCAGTCCATGCTATGCTTTTTTTTTTTAATGGGCTAAACTAAGTGGTATTTCATATTTTTGAGAGAAGAGTACATCTAAAAGGCAGATAAGCCTAGTTCTGTTTATGTGCAGTAACTTAGTAATGCCCTAGTCTGCCAGGGGAGTGCTTCAGTAAGAGATTCTACCTTGAATACTGTTGGTCCTGAGACACTGAGCAAGAGCTGTAGTGTTATTTTCTTTTCTCTGCCAGATTTTAATTCTTTCAAGGCAAACTTCATTTCTGGAAACTGAAAATGTACTAATCCTCATCCTTTTAATAGATGCAGATTGCTCCAGATTCCATCATCTTGTTCATGCGGCTGTTAACTCATTTAGTTGTCAGCAAGCATGTTTTCTCATGGAGCATTGAATCAAACTTGGTGACTAATTGGATTACTGCCTACATTACTAGGGAACAGAGTTTGGAGGAAAGGCAGGGGCAAGAGTGAACCCTCTGGTGTGGGGGGGAATTGGATGAGGAGGTTTGCTTTCCCCACACACTAACACTCATTTTTACTTCTAGATATCTGCTCTTCCATTCCTTTTCAAAGTAAAAGAACAGGAGATCAAATAATTCAGTAGCAAACAGTTAAAGTTACCAGAAACACGACTAAGAACTTGCTGGCTGGCATGTTCACTGTTTTAATGTATTCATAGCTTGCAAGAACAGCTCCAGAACAAGCTCTTGCTCACTGTCTATGAAATGTGAAATATTTTTACTAGTTCTCTTCTTCTTCTGTGCATAAGGATAATGACTATACTTCTGTGATACTCTTTCTGATTACAGCTTAGTTGCAAGATTCTTTGAGATTAATCCATTTGAACCATGGTTAACACGAGACAAACTGGACCGGGTAAGTGTAGAACAATCCACAAAGTCCTCTTGGGAAACATTTCATTGTGTATTTGTAACCTTCACTCCTAGTTTTGCATTCAAGGAGTGCTGGAACATGTGTACATCATGTGATACAGTGTTTCAGTCAGCTCAATAGGTAGAATTTTATTATAACAAATTGCTTTTGGGCTGTTTGCATACTACAAAAACTTCAGTTTTTAAAGGGGGGTGTGTGTGTGTACATATATATATAACCTTCCTCAAAAATGGTTATGGTTCTTGCAATACAGTTGCTGCAGCTACTGTTCTGTGATCTCGCTCTGATCTTATCTGTCCAGACCAGGTACAGTGTCAAGGGGATACACTGTCAAAGCAGTCTGGAGATTCCTCTGGTGTCATCTTACAAAGACTTAGTAAGAGAAGGGGACTAACAGATGTGTTTTTTAAAGGACATCGTTATGATGTAGTCTTTTCACTATCATTGGTGGAGGAAGAATAGTTAACATATTTCTCTGAATACATTTAAGAAGGTGGTTGAAGCAATTGGCTGTGCCCCCCACCTCCTTCCCCCAAAACACGTGCTATTGAATATAGCAAAGCCAAAGTAGAGATGTGCAATGTGCAGCTAAGTGGAAGGCGGGTGTGCTCCCCACTTGTAGGTAACTAGTGAGTTTATGTACCTCTAGATGCATTAATAAAATCACTTACACCATCCAGATAATGGCGTTAACTCAACTTGAACTGACAGCTCTGGATAGTTGCTTAACATTAGAGTGCGTTTCTTGTGACCATGTTGCAGCTTCGTGTTTATTCCTAACTTCTCAGAGTGTCTAAGTTGGGGTGGAGAAATAACTTGCAGAAAAACAGTTGGAAGTGAGGAAGAAATAGGATTTAGTAAGGATTTAGCATGTCAAAACTGACATGTAGTTTAGCAAAGATAATCATGTACTCTGACAGTCTCTAAGCTTGCTGCTGTCTGAAGGTTGCATTTACTATTCCAACGATTTTGCAGAGTTGGAGTTTAATGCCTTTTGTTATGATGCCGTATCAATAATCTATTTTGACCTGATTGTCCCCAAATTAATTTGAGATAGGGTACAGCTGTGAAATTGGAAGAACTTGGTCCTGTACATAAAACTGCTTACTGAATGTCTGTAAGCAATTAATTTGTGTTTACATCTCTCCATCTGTGAAATAAACTGTTTTCCTATTCTGTTTGGAAATAATTGTGGAAAAACTGGGGTGAGTATGTGTAATAAAGGAGGTAAGCCTTTTATGGGCCAGTGCAAAACTTTTTTTTTTCTTTTCCCCCAGACCACTGACTCATCCCCCATACTAGCAGAGTTGGCATTGTAGTTCTATTGGCTGTGTTGGCCCACAATGTGGATGTGACATCTCTTAAAAAAACATGCTTCTAGGTGCCTTTTGAGGTTTATAGAGTTACATTTCATAAAGTAAGCCTGCACCAAATCACTAGAACTACTGCAATTCAACTATAGTGTGGGTAGTGTAAGAGGGTAATTTCTTCATGTCACTTCTGTGTCTGTTCCTCTTTCCCAGCTTTTCATCTTTAAGTAATCTACACAAAATGAGCTGTGGTTGACTTAAAAGACCTTTCAAGGAATAATAGCATAAGAGGAATACCCATTTTCTAAGATGTAGGTCATTTGTTGCAAATATAGTAACAGAATTCAATATTTGTCCTGTACAGGACCCTGTTTTAAACCATCAACAGAGAAAAACAACCCACCAAAGGTGATAATTCAACATATATTTTCTTGACAAAGCAGAATCCATGTAGTTGCAGTTCAACTATGCCCTTCCAAGTTTGGCCTGGTTTTGTGGTTGCGATGCAGTAATCTCCCTGATAATGTATACCTGATGGGGAGAAAATGAAGACACTTTCTGCATGTCTCACTGCTATTTATCCCTGAATCTAAACCTGAAACCTTGAAGGACTTTTTGCCAGATGCAGACTATCTGTATCTCCTGCTGAAGTACACTGGATACTCAATACCTTTTATAATACTCCATAGTTCTGTAGGGCCACAATGAATCTTTTCCTCCTCTGAAGGAAAAACACTGAGCCAAAATTGGTCAAGGAACTGGGTCTGACATGCAGTTGGCCGAGTCTACATTTGTGCTTGAATAGTTCTTCTGGTCTGCTACAAGATGCTGCAAGTGTTTTGTATTGCGGGGTTCTTTCTTGGGGGAAACAGTATTACTTCAGTACCCTTGAAATGCAGTAGAATCTCCCGAGAGCTGCCATTCATAGAAAATTGTTCTGAGACATGTGGCCTGTATCAGAAATAGTGTGTCCAGCAGGAGTAGGCAAGTGATCGTGCCCCTGTACTCAGCGCTGGTGAGGCCGCAGCTTGAGTTGAGTACTGCGTTCAGTTTTGGGCACCACAGTATAGGAGAGACATTGAGGTGCTAGAGCGGGCCCACAGAAGGGCAATGAAGCTGGTGAAGGGTCTGGAGAACATGACTTATGAGGTGCGGCTGAGGGAACTGGGATTGTTTAGAGAAGAGAAGGCTGAGGGGAAACCTTATTGCTCTGTACAACTACCTTAAAGGACGTTATAGTGAGGCGGGTGTTGGTCTCTTTCCACAAGTAACTAGCAATAGGAGAAGAGGAAATGGCCTCAAGTTGTTCCAGGGGAGGTTTAGACTGGATATGAGGAAACATTTCTTTACTGAAAGAGTGATTAAGCATTGGAACAGGCTGCTCAGGTAAGAGGTGGAGTCACCATCCCTGGAGGTGTTAAAAAAACGTGTAGATGTGGCACTTCAAGACATGGTCTAGTGGACATGGTAGTGTTGATTTGATGGTTGGACTTGATGATCTTGGAGGTCTTTTCCAGCCTTAATGATTCTATTAAAGTATTTCTAGTACTATGGATTTATGGTAGTTTGTTTCTGTAAATTATAAAATATGACCTTGGGTATAAGTATGCAATACTTTTTTTAGTATATGAATTATTGCATTGGGTGTAATGCTGTTCATTCTATCAAATTAATTATCTTTTTTTTCTTCCAAAGTTTCACACAACAGACATGACATTTCCTGACCTTCCTGGTTTTGAAGATCTGGGTATTCAGCCAATGTCTCTAGAACAAAAAGCAATTGAAGTTCTGCGCCGCCACCGCAGATACCGCTGGTTGGATGCTGAACTGGAGGAAGCAAAACCAGCTAAGACATATCCCATGTAACAGCTGATAAAGTGTTTACTTGACACTTCTTAAACTGCCTTTGTATGACCCAATTTGTTTGGAGAGCTGTGTACATACTGAGTAAAATATATTAATCGTGTAAACTATATTTCATCAGTGTTGTCTTTTTTTAATTATGGAAGACTGTCATTGAAAGGCAGTTTTTCTCTTTAAAAGGTCACGAAGGCATATTTGCATATTGTTGCTTAGCTTGTGAGCATTAAAATATTTTGAAGGTGTCTTAACACCAGTTAGTTTCTTCCTTAGCTCTCAAAGCAGCCACATCACTGAGCATTCCTAAGTGCTCAAATGATTTGAAGAATGTTGTGGTTCAGGACTATGTGGGCTAGAACATGTGCTTACCAATAGAGAGAGCTGGTACTGCCACCTATTCACATTATGAGGTCTCAGATAAAACCCCATTTTTAAGTTCTTGACTTCTCTGAGCTTTGTGTTCTGCCCTGAGCCACAACTGTTGTAGAAAATGCCAACCAAAATGGCACAAACTGTTTCTAAGTTCAAGTGTCAATCAGACATGTAAACAAGTTACTATGTGTCATCTAATCTCTCGTGATACTTACATGTGCTGTGGCTCATAGACATGAAGAAATGTGTCATTTCTTCCGTTTTTAAATGAGAAAGTATTTTTAATTAAAAGCTTTAATGTGCTGGGACATCATCTTTCTTTTGGTAAGAAGGATGAGCTTTGCTTCAGGATTAAGTATTTTCAGTATTTTTAAGATTGAAGAAAGATCCCTGCCTGAATTTTGTCAAGGTCTGTGCTTTCTGTTTCCATATCCAAAGACTTGCTGGAGGCTTTTGTTTAAATTTTGGCAGAGACGTAATTTTTTAGGGTGCAGCTTAGAGCTGAGTGAGTCTGTGTGCAGAGCTGAGAGGAGAGATCTAGATCTGCTATATGCAGTGCAGTGTTCTGGTGGCTTCAAGATGTGAAAGATGACATGCCTTGGATCAAGGAGTGATCTACTAGTTCTTGGGAGTAGGACAAATCACATTAACAGGATGAGTTGAGATTTGATTGGGGAACTGATTTTAAACTGGGGCTGAGAGAGGATAAAATGAGTGACAAAACATTTTGTGTTTTCATCTCCAAGCTTCGCCCTACTTACCTTTGGATGTGAAGTTGGAGGGAAGGAACTGGAACAAGTTGGACAAATCGGTATCAAAGGTAGAAGCCTAATGGAGGGAAAGTCTGAAGTGGAGAATGGGATGGAATGGACGATAATAAAGGAGACTAGGAAAGAGAGAACAGACATCGAAAAGAGCAAAAAGGTCAAGATTAGGGAAAGCACAGAAGTCTTTTGATTAAATCACGCTGATTGCTGTAGCCAAAGATCAGATTTCTTGTGTTGTGGCTAAACTACTTTGACACTCCTGGGCAAACTGTTTCTTAAATTTAAACTTTTCAACATTAAACTTACTGCTGCTAATGTTTTACTTTGTTAGGAAGGTGTAGCTCTTGTGATAGTATGAATCTTTTGATCCTGCCTACTATATATTCGATTTGGCTCTTACTGATCGTTTGTTTTTCTTTTGTTAACAAAAGTTCAGTTGTTTTAAAATAAATCTGCAAATTCAAACATTCAAAAGGTAGGACAAACTGGAAGTGAAGTGCTCTTTGTTAATAATTTGATCCTTTTAATTTTTCTGACTGCAAGCATTTTTCCGTAAGACACTAAGTAAATAAGTAGCCTCATTAGTGCTTGATGTGCGTGGCCCTAACCTTGATTTATTGCATGTTAGAAACCAGCAGTATTTCTGAACTATTTCACAAGTGCACATAGAGTACAGAGATACACAGTTATCAAGACAGTCCTGCAGGGCTTCCATTTTCAAGTGGCAAACTGAGGCAGACAAAACTGTCAAAGGTGGTGCTGTAATATTAGGTCCTGATTCTGGGAACGCTTTACCCTAATGCAGTGATTTGTTTGCTATTTTTCCCATTCAAAGCACAGCTTTTCCAGTGGTCCCAGTTGCACCACAGACCACTCCTATGGGATCTTAATTCAGACAACTGTTAGATGGAGAAGAACATGCAGGAGATAAATACCCATGAAGAGTTTGCTTTGGGCAGCCTGCTCCACATCAGATAGGAGTGTTGGTAAAGTGGCTGCTGAAAGTTTTGTTTTCTACAGTGCTTCACCTGACATAGCAGTTCTGCTTTCTACCTTGTAGAAACTACAATTTGATTTCTCATTTATATCCTTCCAAAGCACTTTCTTCAGGGGTCTTGAATGTAAACAAAAGTCATTTATTTTGTAAAACAATCTAGAGTGCAAAATTACTATAATTCATCAGTTGCTCGAAGAGGTATGGGGAGGGAAAGAGGGGGTTGTCGTTTTCCACCCTCCCCACAAGAGGTCACTGGTAGAGCAGAACGTGGCAATGGTCTTTAAGCGTGCTGGGTGCCTCTACTTTTTGCAGCCTGTCTTATGCTCAGGCGTTGACATTTTCTCACCTCTCTTCCCTCCCTGCGTGCAGCTTGGCTAGTGTAGGATTATTGCTTGGTGTGGTCCATCTCTTCCTACTCCATTTCCAAAGCGCTGTTCTTCCTTGTACTAGAAGGTGACCTCCTGTCCCTAGGAGACTGCTCTGGGCAGTGCTCAGTTTCAACCACAGAGGGTAAGAATTCTTGAGTCTGGCGAAAATGCCACCAATGTCAGCTAGTATGGGACTTCTGCTCAGTGTTTCCTTGTTAGCCGTGGAGAGTGCTGACTGTGCTTACCATAAACCCCAGAAATTCTCCATCTTGGGAACCGGTTCCCCTTCCTCCTTTCTTCGTTGTGTCACGGTGGTATCTGTGCAGTGACACAAGACAAGCGAAGGATCATTCTTCAATCCTTAAAGTGAGTTAAATGGTATAGCTCTTGTAGGCATGTTTATTGCCTCTCTCCTGTTCACCCCAATGTACCCCTATCATACAGAAAATGTTCCTATTACCAAAGAGGTATTTTGTTGGTACTTTTAATGAAACTGACTATTTTAAGAATAAATATTTTTAAATCCACAGCATTGAAATACTATCGTACTCCACTTGTACTGCTAAGGCATCTGGTACAGTCACAGTGCATAGTAAAGTGCTTGTGATTTAGCCATGACATGTAGAGTACCAGGTGCTCTTTGCTCCCTCTGTTTTTTTTTTTTTTTTTTTTTAATGGCTTTAAAACAGGCTCTGCAATAATACCAGCAAAATATTTCAGCCTTTGTCTGAGCAGAACTTAGAGCCAACAGACTTACCGTGCTGTGTGCGGTGGCATGTGAGCCCAGAACTGCCCTACCTTTTCTTCCTAGCATTTCACACTGTAGTTAATTTGTTGGCAGTTGTTCATTTCACGTTACACAGTTTACCAGATTTCACAATACAATCTGCTGCATTCTTGCTAGCTTAGCTGTTTCTTTTGCAAGATGAAATCTCCTCCTGTCATTTTTTTTTTCTAGCCCTGTTTCTGCCCAGAGGTCCTTTGTTTTTCCTGGATTTCCAAAAAAATTCAGCAAAAGCATGATCTGTATGTTCCTTGAAAATACTTTTGTCTCCTCTTTGTAATTGTTCATGAAAACAATGAAATGGATATTTTTTTTCTTTTTCCCAAAACAACCAACCTAATGTGATGCTGGGATTTATCTTTTTCTGCTTCCCTGCTCCCTCCTCTCCTCCTCAAAAAGAAAACGAAATTAAAAAAAAGGGTTCTTAAAGTCTAAAAGAAGCAGGAATATCTTAGCACAGGTAAGCAGACTTTCTTTTATGCATCAGGGAAAAAGAACTTCATTACCATTATTCTTTTCCATTTGAAGGTCAGCATTTTAACATGTATGCCAACCTATTGCTTGGCATGTCCAAGCTGTGTATTCTTGGAGCTGTCAAAAACCTAACCAAAACAAACTACAAACTATTCCCTTGCATATTTTTTTCATGATTCATTTGTATCATTAATGAAATACAAAGCATCTGATACTCTGGCTTGGCTGGCATCACTGAGGAGAAGGAAGTGCAGTGTTTTGTGTATGGAGTTACCTCTATTTTGTCATGAAAGACCAACTGAGAGATTGTTCTTGGGCCTTGGAAGTAAGTGAAAGGACAAACCTGTTGGTGGCACACTATTGGGTTTGCGTGGAAAGGTTTTGGGGGGGAGGCTACAGGGGCGGCTTCTGGGAGAGGCTGCTAGAAGCTTCTTACCCCATGTCTGACAAAGCCAAAGCTAGCTGGCTCCAAAGCTGAACTAATCAGTGACAGTGGTAGCGCCTCTTTGATGACATATTTAAGATGGAGGAAAAGTTGCTGCACAGCAGCAAACAGCAGCTGGGGTTGAGGAATGAGAGAGAGAGGAGGCGGGAGAGACGAGCTTTGCAGATACCAAGATCAGTGAAGAAATGGGGAGGGGGTGCTCTAGGCAATAGAGCAGAGATTCTCCTGCAGCTCATGGTGAAGACCATGGTGAGGCAGGCCATCCCCCTGAACCCCATGGAGTTCAATGGTGGAGCAGATACCCACGTGCAGCACATGGAGGACCCCACACTGGAGCACGTGGATGTAACCAAAGAAGGCTTGTAACCCTATAGAAGCCTGTGCTGGAGCAGGCTCCTGGCAGGACCTCTGGACCTGTGGAGAGAGGAGCACGTGTTGGAGCAGGTTTGATGGCAAGACTTCTGACCCTGTGGGGGACCTACGTTGGTGCAGTCTGTTTCTGAAGGAGCACACCCTGTGGAAGGGACACATGCTGGAGCAGTTTGTGAAGAACAGTAGCCCGTGGGAAGGACTCACCCTGGAGCAGTTTGTGAAGGAATGTCTGCTGTGGGAGGATTCCCACACTGGAGCAGAGAAAGAGTGTGAGGAGGAGGGAGCAGCAGGGACAACACTTGATGAACTCACTGCAACTCCTATTCCCCGTCCCCCTGCATTGCTGTGTGGGGGGAGTAAAGAAAATTGGGAGTGAAAGCCTGGGAAGGAGGGAGGGCTGCAGGGAAGGTGTTTTACGATTTAGTTTTTATTTTCTCATTATCCTACTGTGATTTTGATAGGGAAATCAGTTTATTACCGAAGTCTGTTTTGCCTGTGACAGTAATTGCTGAATGATCTCTACCTGCCTTTATATTATCCCAGGAGCCGCCTTCTTTTATTTTCTCCCTCCTGCTCAGTTGAGGAGGGAAATGATAGAGTGGCTTAGGTGGGCAGCTGGCGTCCAGACAGTGTCAACCCACCACACATGCACCTGGCTCCTCTGTCCTACATGCTGACCAGAACACACCAAGCTCAAGTTATTCCAGTGGGAAACATCTCTGGTAGGTTTTACTCCACCAACAGTGGCAGGTATTCTGTGAGAAAGTCCTAGACATTGCAGGCAGGAGCACATGAACAATTACACTATTGGCAATGACTGGGAAATGAATTAACCTGTGCCTTAACAAGGTTTTACGTACTTGGGTGGTTGTATCCCATGATATTTCTCTACTATGGATTTACTGGTCTTGGCCAACAGCAAACTTTGAAAACAGCAACGTGTTGTTTTTTGGCAAAAGATGGTGCATTTTCCTTGTTTAAAAATTAAGTTTGCTTGTCTTAAGATTACCTGGCTATTGCAAACTGGCTCTGGAGAAGATGCCTCCCAGCAAGGTCACTTGTCAAAGCAGTTTGTACTATCAGATTGAGAACCAAGACCTGTCAGAGCAGAAACCTGGTGGTACAATTGGCTTGATTTGTCCAACTGCCTGCAGCTGAGGAGCCTTTCAAGGGTGGTCAGTTGTGGTTGTCAGGAAGATTGAGAGCAAAGGTGACTACAGGCTACTTAGAGAAGCCCTGCTTAGTGGTAAGAGAGTCAGATGAGTGGAGAGGAGCCAGCCTGGCCCTCTAGCAATAGCGTGGTGGGAGCTCTGTGAAGTTTCCATTGCCTTGCGTTTGCAAGCTGTTCCTCGACCTTCTGCACCCCTTCAGCCAGCAGTGCACATGGTTAGTCAGTCTTTTGACTCTTCGCTATGTAAAAAATTTGTCATGGGTGCTACAGAATCAGGAAGGTCATCCAAGCTTCCTTGGCCTGGAGTGTTTTGCAAACAGGAGCTTCAGTGAGCAGCTAAAGCTCACTGTACGGCAGCTGAAGCTCAGCTTATAGAGGTACATACAGGCATGCAAGTGAAAACACCTGTAAGCTCTACCCTATCATAATCTGTCCGTGCCTCATTAGACTCTGCTAATTACTTCATCCATGCATTCTTAGCTCTCAGTTAAGTTCTGTGTGTTACCTTGTACACTTGCTGCAAGAGCAAAGAAAAGGAAGACTTAATTCATTGGAAGTTCATGGTCAATTTCCACACCAAGAAAATAACATCCTTCAGAGACTGGACCATTTGGACTGGAACATTCATAACCTCTGTAAGTAAAACGCCATGCTGCTTAACTTTTTGAGGATTAGATATCTAGATTTTCTGAAGGATAGAATAGGTAGCAGCAATAATGTTTGTTTGGATTTCCCTGGACACTTCTGGGTTCTTCTGTTTGTTTTTTTTTTTCTTATTGTAATCTTGAAAAAATTTGATAGCTTCTCTACTTACACCCAAAACGCAAAAGTCTTTCACAGTCATCAAGGTGATTTTTTGCATATTAGACAGCTCCTGACCCTGAATTCTTCTAGAAGAGTTAAGCAATTTTAAGGTTATTGTGCCAGCATGCTAATTTCAATCGGCTATTATTCCTGTCATTATTTTGTTTGCCATAAAAAGCTATTTTTGAGAGAAACTAGAAATGTCCCATTTCCCCAGCTTCTGCTGTGTGGGTGAGCAGCAAGGGGAACTGTGACTCACTTTGTCTTTTTCTTTCATGGACTTTGAGCACAGACACAATGGAGTTGCTGTGGGGAAAAGATGTTGGTAAACTCTGCATCACCACCTGCTTGACTGGACTGTTCCCAAGCAGCATTAGCTGAAATCTGCTGGCAGGAATGTTTCTCTCTCATCCCATGACAGTGAAAGGCCAACAGCACCCCAGTGGATGTGCTTCTATATAAACAATATTAATTTAGAAAGAGCTTTTTCTTTCTCACAGTGAGGTTCGTGAACCTTGACCTTGTTTTCAGGTATCTGTTGTAGGTTGGGCTCCTGGGAAGTGGGCACAATAGAGCCATCTGAATAAGGGCTGAAGAATTCACCCCTCTATCCTTTTTGTCCCCCTTGATTTCCTTTTTTTTTTTTTTTCCCATGTTGTTTGAATCTCATCAAATCATGGCAGTGATAGGAGGGCTAAAGCAGCCGAAACACTGCTGGCTGACGTTGCTTTGACTGTCCTGTTGTCCACATCTCCTTGTATTAGAAATAGATGCATGCTATGTAGAACAGAAGAAGAAACTTATAAATGTCTTGATCAAGCCTGAAACTAGCTGTTCAAAAGGCTGCTTTGGGGCACTATTGAATGTGGTGAGAAATTTTCCCCATACAGCTTGGTCAGGTTTAATATCCCCTATCCCAAGCACCGGTATCTCATAATGTTACTGTTATTGTTGACAGTGTCTTCACTGCCACCTGTTCTCGTGGAGATAAACAGTGGGACATATTTCTGTAGGTTATTTTAGAGCCATTTGAAAGAAACTGAACTCTTCAATGCTTAGTCCTGGAATCACCTAATAGTTGAGGTTGGAAGGCACCGCTGGAGATGGTCTGTTCTACTAATTCCCCTGCTCAAAGCATGATCAGCTAGAACAGGTTGTCCAGGGCATCGTCCAGGCGGGGTTTGAAAGTCTCCAAGGATGGAGACTTAAGAACCTATCTGGTTTACCTGTTTCAGGCTTTTTGTTACAAAAGCAGTTAAAAAAAAAAAATCTTACCTTTAAATGGAATTTCCTGTATTTTGGTTTGTGCCCGCTGCCTCTTGTCCTTTTGCTGGACACCAGGAGGAGACTCTTCCTTCATCATTGATAGTCTCTCTCCTAAAATATTTATATGCATCCATAAATTTCATGTCCCTCCCTCCAAGACTTCTCAGACTCTCTCAGCTTCTCCTTATATGATAGATGCTACAGTCTCATAATCATCTAGGATTTGCTCCAGTATGCCCATTTCTCTCTTGTACTGAGAAGCCCGGAAGTGGACAGAGTACTCTAGGTGTGGCCTCACTGGTGCCGAACTAGAGGGGAAGCACCACCTCCCTTCACCTGATACAAAGGGGCTGTTTGTTGTATTTGCCTTCAAGAATATGTTCTGAATAACCTCGCAAACGCCTTCTTTTACTGACACAGTATTATGAACCTAACAAAACCTTGCAGAGGTTAGGGTTCACCCTGTTCAAATCTTTCTGAGCAGAAGTCAAAAGATCCCAGTAAGCTTATTAAAGGAGATGGCAAAGGACTCATTTACTCTGTTTACCTTGAGGATAAATATAGTGTCAACAATCTGACTTAGATGGGAATCCCATTACGGATCACTAATACATTAATACAATTAAGGCTTAACATCATGGAAATGATTTGGGCTCGATTTAACAAGTTGTCTCTACTCCCAGATTTCCCCACTGATGCCAGTGCACTGTCCCTTGCTCTGTGCTCATGCAGTTGAGAGCAGAATCTGATGCAGGGTATTGTGAAATGTGGTGTTTAAAAACTGTTCTCATGAAGGAGGAAGAGTCTGATGTTACTCCCATGTGAATATCAATTTAGCTATAACTTCACGGATCTCTTGACCTGCAGTGTTACAAGGAGAATTTTTATTTTCAATCAGCAGAATCAGTGGAAGCAATCCATGAAAATACAAAACAAATAGAACATGATCTGAAGCTGCAAGGTAACTCCCAAGACTGAGATACACAAAGCTGATAATGCCACGGAGGAAAAAAGGATTGTACGTTATTTGTTGTACCCAAACTCAGTTTTGTTCAAATACTGGGGTGCAGATTCAAGGGAAGAGGAGCAAACTGTTGCACAGAATCTCTTCTGAAATTTTTGGTATAATGTCTGCCTCGGAGATCATCTACCTCTGGATCAACCTATTAGAGACACCAGATCTCCCAGGTGCAGTATAAGCTCTCTTTACATTCACAAGGAGGCATGAAATTAAAGGGAAAGGGATCTGCATTGTTTTAGACTAAGTTTTAATCTACTAAAAGATCTCAATTTGTGCTCTGTTTGTTTAGGGTTTTTCTTCTTATCATTTTCTTCCAAATCTTCCTCGGACTTGTAATAATCCAAAGACTGTGAAAATAAGTCACGGCATAGGGATAACATTTAGGAAAAAGAATATAATGTTAATATTATAATTGATATAGAACTTCTAGTTGTCATTAAAAACGGCACAAACTAACCATCGTACTTTAAAGATATGAGATCTTCTAGTCTGTTTACACTCTGTTCAAGCCCCAAAGGCAGGAGGAAATCTGAAGCATGCTTTCTCTTGTCTCTTGTCTTGTGTCAGCCTCTTATATGCTGAGATACCCAAAGTGGTGGTTTTTAGCCCACCTCCCTTTGCACTCCTGCCTTGGCAAACTCCCAAAATATAATCAGTGAAGAACTAAACCCCTACATTGTAAAATTCTGTCCTTTTTAACAAACTGCTTGTTTTTCTTAGCTATGTTGCAGACCGTAAGTGGGGAATACCTACACTGCTTATTAAAAGATGATTAGAAACCAAACAGGAGAGGTAGCTGGAACTGATTATTGGCCAGTCAGTCCCATGAAGAGTGAGGGAAGGTTCAGCACTTGACCTGAATCCCTGGCACTCTGATCTGATCTTTAGTATCAATAGCCATAATGGGCTGCTGACCTTGTGAGTTTCCTTACAGCTTTATTTTCTCTCTCTCTATTTCCCCCTTAAGTTAT
>JAVSBS010008130.1:0-27835 GCA_033124195.1 Coracias cyanogaster | reverse complement strand
CCTTACATTGCCAAGCAAATAAAGGTCACCAGGCATACACAGTATGTCTGTACCACAGCTGTTCCTTAGCCTTTACTTAAGTACTGGAAGCAGAAAGATACCGGTCTCAGACAAGGTGGTGGCCCTCTCCACGCTCTGCATTGCCACACCCACACTGCTAGCAACACTGGGCTCAGCTACCCAGCTACACAAGCTTCAGACACCATGGTGTGGATACACCATCCATCCACCTGTGGGCATACAATTCTGTGGCTTTTCACCCCACCAGCCCCTGCAGCTAGCCAACCTACTCTGATTTCTCCAGCTGTTTCTCATGTCTAACTCTTGTTTACTGCACTGCTTTTTCTACATGGCAACAGCTAGAAAAATCCATGAAGTTTTTCAAGTTATTTTGCAGCTTCAAAATTCCAGTTCAGAAATGCAGGCTTGGTCTTGGCTTGCTCCAAATCCATGTATGTACCACTTCCTGAGGCTGGAATTCGTGGTGAAGGACAAGTTCTTCAGGAGGATTGACAGGTAAAGGAAGCAGTATCACTCACCCCTAGTCTGGATACAAAGTTCATAACCAAAACAGAGCTGCAGGGAGACTAAAGGATTTCTACTTGGAAAATTGTTTTTACCTGTAGGAACAGTGTTCTGAATATTTTCTGATCTCCATGATTTTGATCACTTTGAGCAGCTCCCTTTACTGAAAGAAATTACCTGCTTGTTTTTCAAATAAGAGATTCCAGGTGTGAGCAAAGGCATGTTCCTGTCATCTGCAATGGAACTTTCACATCTCTCTCCCATTTGTAGTCCAGACTTAAGCCCAATATCGCCAGAAGAAAGAAATAACCTCAAGAAGAACCTAAGAAGAATCTAATTTTCCTAACCTTGACAAACATTTGAACAGTCACAGCTTTCTCCAGCTTTTTTATCAAAATGACCACCTGCTCAACTGGAATTGAGTAATTCCTGGTTTGTTGCTTTCAGTTCAGTTTCAGTATGAGCCATTCAAAATTCAAAAGCTTTTCACTGACCATACAGTTAATATGTTTTCCTTCCATTTCATACCTAGGGCAGGAACATGATTTTAAAATGATGCTAGTTGCAGGAACTCTTGCAGTCTCAAGCTTCCAACCCACACTCTGCAAATAGCCTGAAGTTTTTGCTTACAATTCACTATTTCAGCAGAAAATCCTCTTCTGAAACTAATTTACCATATAATTTGGAAAGCAAATATGAAAAAGGTATCAAAACAGATTACGTATTATCGTTTCTGAATGTGAAGAAATATTTGAGGGATGTATTTCTGATAGAAATTGAGCTCTACTGCTCAGTTAAGAATTCCTATTGCAACAAATAAAAAACTGCAGTTGTGGTGTATAACTTAATTCCTTTCTTGTTTCCTTTCATTAGTTCTCTGCTTTTAAAAAAAGGAAAACATTGTTCATCTGGGAACAATAGACTGAACTGACATATGATTAAATCAATAGACTAGAGAGCTGACCTATCAAAGCAGGTGCCTGCCCCCACTTTTGTATCTTGGCTACAATTTTTACGAGGGCATGAATCTACTTAACAGTAATTGCCAGACAAACATCAGTAATAATCCCTTTAAAGAAAGCAGTAGATGGTGATTCTCATTTGAACAATATCTGCAGAGATCTAAGGGTAGAAGTCTTCCTCAAAGCAATAGTTCTCTTTTAAAAATGCCATAGTCCCAAGAAACTGAGTATACAGTGTGCAGAAAAACCACAAATACTCAAGCCATTATTTTAAATATATCCAGTATCACAGCTCAAACTTCTGCTTATTAATAATTATTTTCAGTTATACAAGACAAGCAGAAATTTTTATATAGCAATAGGCAATAAAAGTTCAAGTCTCAAAGTTTCTTCAGTGTGACTCAATTCTAAAAGACATGACTTGGTTCAACAGTTCTTCAAGTTCTCTGACAGACACCGAAATAAAGAACCACCCAACACACTTCAGGATCAAATCTCTCAGTCTGCAGGAAAGCAAGCCAAAAAAAGCTGGCTTGAAAGACATTGTGAATTGTAAATCAGCACCAAAAACCTGATTGAGCTCATGAACTGGAGTTGAGGGAGGATCTGGGATCAGTATCATCAAATATTGCAGCAGGTGAATGGAGAGACAAAAGGAGGAAGTCAAGTTGTTGTTTTATCAGTATTTTAGAAAGCCAAAAAGGTCTTGAGGTAGGGGAAAATTGTTCTTGACCTCACACAGAAACCATAAGAACACATGAAAATGGTATTACATAACTTTTCTTTTCAAAGACTTTGTATACAAACAGGTTTGGCAATATAGCAAAGGAGAAATAATGCAGTAACTCTGAAGAAGTCTTCTAGGTTAAATTAATTATGCTTTCTTTCCTCTGCAGCATGCCTTTTTGAAATCTTATGGCTCAGTAAGTGGAGAACAGTAACGGTTGGGAGGGATTAGGAAGATGCATGAGTAAAATCTTTTCAAACCTGCAACATCAGAAGACATCTGCCTTGCCTGGGACCTCCCATCATTAAAAAGCAAACAAGTTTGGGTTCTGAGAGCACAAATTAAGACAACAGATTTACTGAGTAAAACAACCAACTACTTTAAAGACAATGCTGTTATAATTACTAATATGGTTTGTATCAGGAAGCCATGAAGTGCAGACATACCCACATGTTGGTAGTAAACACTGCTGAAGTGCTAAAGCCATGGTGGTCACCTTGGATTCATACAGAGACGTTACATATTTAATCACCCATACTCATTTGCACAGAACTTTTTAACACATAGCTTAATTCTCTACATGCTTTCAGAAACCTGCATGATTATGAAACTGATGAGTCTTCCCTCTATTACTCACTGGAATGGATTTGATGTGTGGAACAACACCGGATAGCTTCGGAGAATGTTCTTAACTGCAGAAATAATATTTAGATACAATAGAGCTAACTTTAAAAATTCCTTACCTTGAAAGTACCATCATTTTGGCTTTAGTTATTGTAAATCCTGCATTAATAATGATATCAATTAATTCTCCAATCTTGGACACTGCATCAGGTTTAATCAAAGCCAGCGTTCTGAGGAAAAAAAAAAAAGTAGAGAGATACAGCCAACACTACTTTCCTTAGAGGATTTGTTGTGCATGTTGAGTTTATATTGAGACAAAAAAACCCCATCACATCAAAGAGAGAAATTCTGCCACAGTCAAACATCCTAGTCCCAGTGTCTCATCAATTTCCACGCTGTTCTTGAATGCCTGTGCAAGACTTTATTCTGATAAGCACAAGCTTTGCACATTATAATTTTCTTGGCTTCCTAACCCAAGTCAGCCCACAGTGTTCCACCAGCAGTCATTACTTACTGCCTTTTTCCTTCACTCTCAGAGCAAAAAATTTGACTTCTTCCTTAGCTAGTGTATATCTCTGTAGCTCCTCGCTCATGGCTCTGGGTTAGAACATAACCTATCTGTCAACGTCTCCCTGCGCCTGCTCAGCTCCCTTTTTTCCTAATGTTAATCATTATATACATAAAAATGAAGCTGTTAAAATTCCCAATTTAAAAATACTACTTAAACATGTGCCTCTTCCATAAAACTCAAAGTGAAATGATTGCTTTATTATTACTTTTAAAATATTTGGAGGCCTCAGTGAGAAGAAGGTCCTATTATGCTTGGTACAGTACAAACACTTCATGGTGTACAATTTACATGCCAAATAGCTGACACTGTTAACAGACACAATAAAAGGTTGGCAGAGGAGGTATTATGCCTCTTATACTGACTGACAGCTATATTCTAAGGAAGACCAATCCAAAAATCTCTACACTCTCCCCCACATCTTTGTTTCCAAGTACGTCCTGTCTTCTTGATAATTATCTTTTTATACTGACATCCCAAAGACCAGAACTGTTTTATTAGTGCGCTTTGCATAGCACCAAGTACACCATCAGCACTAAAGATATTATTAATCAAAAATAACAAGCACAAAAAGAAGGTCTGTAAAATGGCATTTCTATTTGCATTCATCATGTGGTGAGTCAGCTTCAAATGTGCTCAGCTTACAAATCAAGATTTATTCAACCCTGTATCTCAGAAACCCCATGTCTCTGACAATACTAAAGAGTTCTTTCCCTTTTTTACATGGTTTCCAATAATGAAGGCTACCCAAGACAATTTTTTATTGCAGTACTTCCCTAAATGAAAGACAAGTAATTGCATATTTCTCATTCTATATATCAGCATAGCATGGAAAGCAGCCTTTAGGTCAGCAGCAATATATTCTAGCTGGGGCAAATATGCTGGGGTTACGGGAGATGAATGAACTTCCACTACATTTACTTTCAACCTTATGTGACCTCAGGTTGACAGGCTTTGGGAACAGACATCTATTTTACAGCAAATCTAAAGGAAGGGAGGTGTTAGGACCAGGAAATGTAAAGATGAAGATTTGAACATATGTGGCATCTCATTTGAAGCTAAGGGAGAGACATAGATGACCTTCAGATCTCAGAAACCGAGATTTCCTCAAGCATCAGGAAACTCAAATACACAGACCAGCATAGGCCTAGATCTGTTGGGAAACACGACACAAAAAGACTGATGGACTAAGGGTGTAGCCAGAAACCGCATGAGAGTTGTCATCCAAGCCTATGCTTCAGTCCATTGCAGTGCAAACTACAGTTGGTTTAGCCCTATCTTCAGATCAGGAAAGGCTGACTTCTGGCCAACGTTCAACACAGTTTGCCAGCACACTCCATGCAGCCTACAGCCCATAGCCTGTTGCCCTCTTCTCCAAGGATTTCACAGCTCCACCTCATTTTGTGATATTATTTATCATATGACAGGGTATGCCACAAGCATAGAGGCACATCACGGGGAGCAGCTGCGTGCTTGACCGATGACACGTACTCACCCGGTCACACAATGCATGACCTGCATCCTGGCATAAGAGGTTCTCAACTCTGTCGTTCACCATGAACAGTAAGGAACAAACAACTGGAACAAGATCTCCAGCACCATTTGCATTTCACTGAGGAATACTTTTTTGAACCTGCGTTATTACATAGGCTGTTCAAGACAGACTGCTAAAGCTAGGAATAAATTGCCCCTTTATTTTTCTAATTTCAAGCTTTCTAGTAAAACTGTAACATGTAATGAAATAGTGCATTATGAAGCCATTTACCTAGAAGACATTAATACAAACTGCAATGAGCAACTCTTTTCTAACGCCGATATATAAACTTTAACATTTCAGTGTGAGCTTCTCAGAGGTATGCATGTTAAGAAAAGTATAATTTAGGGTGCTGAAGACTGTTTCTGAGATTGGATTTTGATTCATGTGCTCTATTTTTAGTTTTAATTAGGAATGTGTTTCTTTTGGCCTGACATGATGCAGCCTGCAAAGTACATTTTGAAACAGTTTTAGATCTAGGAACAAAGGAGAAAGAATGAAAATTAAGCTCATTTGCTTAAATTTTCAGAGGGGCTGCACGACAATTGAGCAATGAGTACTGAAACCACAGAAGATGGGAACTGATCAAAGGAACAGAGCACGAAGTGTGCCGTGGCTATGCTTTTGAGATCTACTTATTTCTAATAATAGGACTGTGGCATGTACAGTAGCTTATGTCTTGTAAGGGAAGAAACACTGATTATGTCATTGACTAAAAGCATAAGAATAACATATCCCAATCAAAAAAGAATTCAGATATTTCTGGTTGAGACACAAGCTTTCTAACACCATTTTCAAAAACAGTGATATTAACTGAATCTAAGTATAGTCTGCTTAGACAGGACACACTTGTCAGCCAAACATTTACCTCAGGTTACAACCACCCAGGATCACAAGTAGAAGACTACAAAAACAGAAATCCCTGTCCCACACCAGTGATTCCTTATGTGGTACACTGTAAGTAAGCACACGCTTACTTACTCATTTCAAACACTGTTTGTGATGGTTTCTTTATGATACCCTGGGAGGGAAGAAGTAAGAGCAACACTCAAGTATGGCTGTATTTAAAAACTGACCCAAGACCTATCTATTTCATGCCTCATGTACCTAGAGTCATATTCACTTTCTTTACTGACAAAAAAAAAAAGGTCCCTAATCCAAAGCATTCAAGATTTATATATATATATATATATATATATATATTCCTCAGTTTACCCAAAGGCCTTTGTTGAGCCTGTCTGCACACATATTCAGTGACCAAAGAAAGTATTTCCAAAGTCAAACTAAACTGCTGACAGTCCTGTAAAGCACAAAGGCAAGAAAAAAGACAGGGAAACAGCCTGCCTCATACAAAATCCTTAAAATTATTACTAGAAATCCAACTACACATTGTTTTAGGAATTATCACATATTGCAGAAATCTTACTACATCTATTTAACCAATAACTGCTGTAAAACCTGCTAAGAAAAGGCCAAAAATACAAATACCTCATATGCAACTGTTTTGCCCAAGGACTCTTTTCAAATGACCCTGTTTACCCAGTGAAAGCTTCTGTGAAGAAACTGGATTTTGAGGATCCCTTTCACTATGTGTCACTAAGACACCTTTCACTATGTTCCTCTGGGCTATTCTGAATATGTAACACCACTTGCATATCTATGTTATCTTTCGGCCAACATTCCTAAAATGTTTTCCAAACAGCTGACAGGTCATAAATTCCCTTCCTTCCTTTCATAGAGCAGTACAAAAATTTGCCCTCTCCCAGGACCACTTCATTGACACAACCATAGTGTTGCTGCATAGATGGTAACTTCCCCTACAAGAAGAAAATGTCATTTTATCACACACTGATTTTTCTTAGTATAAATCAATCAGCACCAGAGTTTATGCTAGATTAAGCAGAGTGGGAAATACACAACTATAAAAAGTTACATTGATATAAAAACCACAAACAAGACAGATACAATGTCCCAAGGCTCCACTGAGGAAGATGGAGTAGCCACATATACAGAAGCTGTCCTCTGAAGTTCTCCAACTCCTTTGCTACTCTTTTCATCATGTCCAGCCCCAAGCTGAAGAAAAAGTACCAAGAGAACTACTTCTGGAAAGATATTATGGCAGTCATTTCCATAGCAATGTTTTTGTGAAGTTAAGTAAAAGATGTGTGCTAAAACTTCAAACTGTGTTTTTATATCAGGTTATGTACAACTCTTTGGAGAGTTCAAAATAAGCCCAGTTAGTGGGAGAGAGCAAGAAAGTAGGCAAATAAGGCTCACTGAAACAGCATACCTAAGAAAATATTCTATGTCTTTTTCAAGAAAAGCTGGAGCAAATTATCATAATTTATTTGCAAATTCAGACATTACCTGCATTGCAGTCAAATCAGACTTAAATTCCTTGTAAATGAATCTTACTGTCATTTTTTTTCAGTCTCCTGATTTTCCTGTTCTTGAATGGGCTCTTAAAGTCTTTTCCAAAGCAAGTCTTTAAACCACAAAAGAGATGATGGGTCTTATCTTCATCTATTATAAATGAAATTTGTCTTAACTAACAAGTCTATAGGTTTTATTGACATTCTCACTCTATACTTCCTGTCCTCATGCACACAGAGTTTAGGAGATGCTGAAAAATCTCTCAGATAAAATCCTCCATAGTGGGAAAAACAATAGAGAATGGGAAGGCCTCTCTCACTCCTTTTTCTACTGTTTTCAATTACAAGTACTAACACAGAATAGATCAGATTGGTAAGGCAATGGGTTTCTGCACAGATCCCAGGGGAGGCAGGTGCTAGTTTTGAAAATCCAGGCCTTTCAAGCTTGAGCACACACCAGAGTTACCGTATCAATTCTGCCCCAAGAGAATCCACAAAAATCCTACTGCTTGCCTTGGGGGAGTAACAAAGCTTAACTGAACCCCCTGTTTTCCTCCTCACCCTCCTCTCTTCTCCCAAGAGACCTAGAGGAGGCAGCAGCTGAGCCATGGAGAAGATGGCCTTGAAGGTTTCTCAGGTAACAATGGCAGTCATGGCTTTGCCCACAAGCAGGGGCCACTTTGCTTCTCTCCAGCTATCAGTCTGCCAGATCACTGCAAACTGCATGCATACTTGTAGCTATCCCCTCCTCTCCCCATTGGACAGAAAACTTACTTCCTGCAAAGAACAGCTTATTTGAAACCCCAACCACAAAGGAAGATTTTACAAAAATGTGCTTTCTTACCTCTCTTTGCGGCTCCCCAGCTTGCGAGCTGTATATTGATCCCCATAGTCCACTAAGGATAGATGACGGGAAAAAACAGTAATTTTGTTGCCCACAAATAAATCCTCAAGATGTAAGCTCTCATACTTGGTGCGCTTCAGAAAGGTGCGGCGGTTCTTCACGTCATACTGCAGAGAAAAGAAGATTAAAATCTACCATAGGAAGAGATTTAAACTGTGGGCAAACTCAACAAATTTTTACTGTACCCTCAGAAATTTCCACAGTATTGTGGGATTGAATCTCATCACTAAATTGTTTTAATTCCTAACCCTTTGAATTTACAGGTGTACCAGGAGCTTAGAAGACTAAACCACAATTACAGATTTATTCCATTTTAATAATCTCAGGCTGACAGCTACCTTTGCATTTTTTATTTTATCATTTGCTTGCATTAATTTAAGCTGTGATAAATGGTTCTAGTACCTGGTGGATACCTCTGTCCAGTTGCACAGAGAGTTCTCCCTACCAGATCTATGCTGTTTCACAGACCAATGGCTCACACCAGCAATGATCAAGATACACACTGTGGCAGGTCTCCTTTTCAGGGCATTGTTCCAGTGATACTCTGCTTTATTTGACTGCATAAGACCCAGAATTAGGGACAGATGGATGATTGCAATGCTAGGTTGAGACGTCCTCACTGCCTCAAGCTGCAAACTCAAAAGCCTGCCAAGACAATTCAGCTATATATCATCATTGCAAGCAAGAAGCAAGATGTAAATGTGTAGTTTTCTGGGTGGGCTGGCAAAGCACAAAATGCAACCTGCTGAACAGTTTCTTCACTGCATGTAGATATTACAGATGCCTTCAGTTTCCTGGGGAAGTAGAATTGTGTAAAAAGAAGAGTTTTTTCCTCCTCAGGCCAAACCTCCCCTTCTCTGTCTTGAATTACATGTACTGTCCTCCACTGTAATGGAATATAGACTAGAGTATCATTAAAAGAAAGAATATAATTCCAATATAATTTTGGAGGCAAAAAAAAAATAAAGAGCAAAATTACATACTCCTCCATATTTTGAGAAGTGTGAATACTTTCTCTCCTGTTAGAAGGGTAGAGGAATTTAAGTTTTTCCAGAATAGAGAAAACTTTGAAGATCAGAGAATATAAATTATTTTGATACTTCATTCTGCTGAGGCAGGATTATAAGGAATAATCCTTCCCTGCTGAAATGTCTTTAGCCCCTCATACATGCTCCTACTAAGTGACCTCTATTCAACAGTGATAGGGAATTAAATTACAATAAGAAAAAAAAAAAAAAAATCACTTGGATTCAGCTACTTGTTTTTTCCTGGACTTTACCAGGAAGTCTAGTAACTGTCTTGACCATATTCAAATTCTTTAATATCTTGACTAAAAATCTGAACATTTTCTTGGTTATTTCACTAACAATTGCTAGAAAAGCACCCCAAACTGTTTTTCTCTTCTCAAGCAGAAGATAAAGGTTGGAGGGAGGTATCTACCTGTGTTAAAGGGTTCTTCTTCAGAGTGGAATTTTGGATCTGTTTAAAAGACCTTTTTATAAAGCGAATGATAAGCCACAGCAGTAGAAATGTAAGACTGTTTTGACTGTTCCCATCCTGCCCATGAACATGTAGAAGTGAATTACCCAAACTAAAATAGTTCTCTGCTAAGAATCTGCTCCTTCTCAAAGATTTCTTCCCTCTTTTTAGGAAATCTCCTGTAGAAAGAAAAGTTGTTACAGCTTTAAGAATTCCCCGTGAGACTTATTAACTATGGAAAATTCAGAGAATGGGGCATCTCTTTGCCAAGAGATCCAGTTTGATCATAAGAGTTGCTTGTAGTCCTTGGAAAAAACTCTATGTTGTCTTCTTACAGCTGCAAAGCAAGTTAGAAACTTGTCTCATTATTCCCTCTGTCATTTTTCTTCACAGGAACCAAGACACGAAGGACTGAGAAAGAAAAGGAAAGCTGAGGACTTCACATAACACAAGCCTTCAACAGCTCTGCTCCACCCTCAGCTGAGGTGTGTGATAACTATTGTCAGAGGTGGGAACGGGGATGAAACATCTTGCTCATAAACAGGGAGAAGCTGGCTTATATCCATTACCTCCTTTTTCCTCAGTTATTTTAGATGTAAGAACAGGCTACCATCTCCTCAGGAAAATACTAAAAGATGCAGAAGAATTAGGCAGTAATAAAGAAAAAAATCACCAAATTCTGCATAAATTAAAAAAAAAAAAAAATAATCCAGAAGATAATTCTAAATTTAATCTCTATCCACAAACACGTGTTTTTGCTTTTTAACTTCTGTCCTGATCTCACACACAGTCCATATACACTCATGACTGTGTACACACCAAACTATCTTAACCTAAGAGCACACTAGCAAAATACAAAAGTCTACTAAGCTATCGGTATTTGATAGTGAATGCATTAAGAAGCTGAAGAACACCTTGAAAGCTCTTGGGTTTAAGACGTCTAGGTGAAATGAACAACAATTTTACCAGCCTACACATGGCTGCGTAGGAAGATTATTACAGCTCCTGACTGATTAGCTAAACTGTCTTTGGGAAATAAAAAATAAAAATCCTCACATTTTGACAACTGTGCACACACATGCATCATACAAAGAACTAACTTAAAAAGGATAACGTCATGATAGAGTTTGTTTAAAGAGACTATCAGTAAAAGTGCAAAGGGCATCTCCTCACACAGGTAGGTATCATAGTTTCAAGGAGCAGTAGTTTGGGTAAGAAAAGGCAGATTCCATCAGCTTTCTTATTTCTGCATTTGATATTTACAGCGGGAAAACTAAAATTTGATCATGAAGCCACTAAGTGTGAATATCCAAATCCAGGCTATTCTCAGACCCTTAGGTCTTCATTAAAAATCAGAAACAATTAGCCCTAACCACTCATTCCTAAAAGGAAGAACAAAGCATTGGTTGGTTTATTAGGATTATCTTTACCATACATATTACAGTTTTATATATATGCCTGCAACTGCAAAATGCTTGTTTCAACCAGCTATGAATAAACAATGGGGATTAGTTGTATGAACCACAAGCGAGAAAGGTCTGTGCAAAAATTTAGATCCCACTGTATGAAACATCCTTCCTTTCATTAAAATCAAATTAAGAGGAATTTACCACTTCCTCTACTTTGATAAGGGTCTTTTTACTTTTTAGATTTTACTCTTCAGAGACTTCTGGAATTCCTGCTGAAGCTTAATCCTCCACTTGGAATCCGCTTCAGTTTATGTTTCTCAAGCAGTAGGTCAGTATTGCTGAGTTTCAATTTTGAAACCAAAGTAGAGATTGAATGAAAACAGATTTGTGAAAATGAATCTCTCTACACCAAAGCAAGCTTTAAAAAAAAATTATAAACATGAAAGCTTGCCTATCACGTGCTTCACTGTGAAATTGTATTTTTGCTTCTCATGTTAGAAGCAGAGCAAGGTACATCTTAAATTACATTTTCCTTATGTGGAAAATTAATAGGCATAGAGGCAATGGCTTGCCATTTTACAAACTGTTCAATTGCATATTAGACTTATGACAATATTTTTTTTTTCTTTGTTTTCTTACCATTTCAACTGATCCATCTTTTGGATAATACAGAAGTTCATAACGTCGAAAGAGTGAAGCATTTGGGTCATACCATTCAGCAGTGAAAGCAAATCTGTCATCTTGACTCTGGAAAAAGAAAAGGGGTAAAAGGGCTATTACAGAAAACATACATGTTTTATACGTAAAAACTAAAAAATAAAAAAAACCCTTACTTCCATTTGTTATCAAAAAGTTTAAAAAAAACACTAGTAAACGTACTTGCATACTTTGCACATCTTCTGCTTAGCACAGCTGGTTACATCTTTTCACTTGATAGCTATCATCTTTTAAGTATGATGGAAACAGCATTGCCCTTTTCCAGGCAATCTCCAAACATTCTGATTTCATAAGTCATGAAATCTAGACTGTTGTAGAAGTTCTTATTAGGCTTCTTAACTTCGTGAAAGTATTTTATTTACTTTAATTTGTTGAAAATAAGGCTTGCTCACAAATAAATTATAGAATCTTAACACATTTTCTACACACCCTATAAGAAAACACTTTCATCTTCCTGAGCAATTATATCTGTACTCCTGTTAATGATGAGATAAACATATTCAAGTTAAGGACAACATTAGTTTGAATCACTATTTCACTTCCTGAAATTTACATCAAGTATAAATAGCCCCATCTCATTTACAACTCATTTTCTGCCCCTAAGGAGAATGACAAGAAAGCTAGACTGCAATAATTCTAAAGCTATAGCTACATGCATAGTTTCTCTCCACTCATCCTTCAGAGGATAACCCCTGACAGGAAAGTAAGCACAAAGGCAATGCAATGCATGTGGATGTGCAGTTCTAACACTTCTCAGTAGTATATGTTTGCTATTAATACTGCATTATCAGGTATGTGATAACTGTTAGATGGAGCTCTACATTTTTATTTTCCGCACCTCCTCTAAATCCTGTGGGCTTCCATGGGTATTCTGGAACACCGGCAGGAAAATAATCATAATCATTTTCTTAGTGAGGGCGAGCCTATAGACACATAGGTATTTTTTAAAAACCTACTAAATTAACCCAACCCAAAACAAAACAAAAAAAAGCCCCAAACAAAACAACAGTGATGTTGCTTTTGCTATCAGTTAATTTTTTCTCTCAGAGTCTTCAGCTTAAAACTTACTTAGGACTAAGTGCTTTTGCAGGTTGAAGTCCGAACACAAGCAGCAGCAGGAAAGCATGAGATAATGAAAAACAATTTCAGAATTTTACTATGTGATGAATACCTGTACTTGGTCCAGTTAAAAGCATCATGGCAAGCGCCCCACCGTCCTGTCAGCCCTTGTGGTACCCTACACTGAAAAACAAAGGTATGATTCTATCACAGAAAGACTTATGCAGCGGGGGCAGTGCAGTGCTCTGGGAAAGATGCAAAGCTTTCATTTCTAACTGTAGAAGTTTGTACAGCACTGAAAGCCTTCTTTACATGAGCTACCTTAAATTCTGTGTTATCTCTGCACTACACACTGCAGTCTTTGACAATACTTAAACTCAGGTGCAGCACCCAGCACAAAAACTCCCTGGGGACTTAGCCCGATTTCTGGTGATTATTTAAGCTAGACATGCTTGTGTCTTCATTGCTACTGCTGTTGTTCAGGAGATGGGCAAGCCAGAACAAACTCTTTCTTATGTCAAAACTCCTACCTCAATTTTTCTATATAGACATGTTGTTGGCAATAGGCAATAATAAGGGTTAGCAAGCAATAATAAATGACTGATTTCAACCTTGATCTCAAATATACTCAATACTGCTGGAAGACAAAATGTTTGATCAATTAATTTGACCATCATCTTGTCAAGGATGGATGTTATAGAGAAGCAGTTCTCTACCAAGGAGGTTGTCTAAAAAGAAAAACAGTCCTGTTTATAGAGTACTACCTCCAGAAGTTGACTAGTGATGTACGAAACAAGAAGATGCACCATCCTTAATCAATGCCTCCTGATAACATGAAGACATATACTTACATAGACATACTTATTTCATACTGTAGCATCACTTTCAAATATATTTTCTAGGTAGCACTTGCCAGAGAAGCTACTAATTTTCATTCAGGCAAAACTTCCAAAATTTCCAAATGTTTACTTGTCTCGGGGAAGTAATGTATCTATGTGACCAAGCAAAAAAACCACCATTAGATTTTTCACTTTGTCACCAGTATCAGTCATAAGCACCTTCACGTTTACAGTAAGAAACCAAATTGTGTGTCTTGTCTGGCAAGGAACTGGTCTGCTTTTTTTATTTTTACACAACCTTGGCTTTAAGATCCACTTCAAATTCATATTATAAAGATCTTACTCAATATTTGAGCTATTCATATTTGTTATTCCACAAGAAGCGGTGGCCAGCAGAGCTTATCAGCTGAATGGCAGGTACGACCATTCTGTATTACCTTCTTTTAGCACTGTAAGCAAAGGCAAGGTAATAAATGCTACTTAGACTTGAAAAAAATCACAAGCAGAATCACAAGCAGAGCTAACCCCCAGACACCTAGTAATGTTATCAGTAAGTAGGAAGATCTGAATCGATTATTATTTTGTATCTGGAAAAGATGGAGAGCTAACAGTTTTCTAAAACAAACAAAATGAATTCTGTAAAGCTTCTCCTGGGCCATAACTAGAATGTCCTCCACTTTACAGACATAAAATTCTCACAATAAACATTTTAAAATGTACAGAACAATATCAGAAGAAAACTTAAGAGCTTATGGGAAACACTATAAAAATAATTGGAAATGGATTATATTTGCTAACAGGTAGATTGTTTCAGCAGCACACACTGCAAAGTGAAGGAATTCAATATTAAAAGCAAACTGAAGACCCTGCAAAACAAGTATAATGTAAAACACAGTAGGACTGCAATTTTACTATTGCAGATTCATGCAAATAGTCTTCAAATGGATGGAGACAATCCTGAATAAAGTAATGATATGGAGAAATGTGAACATACTCTGGTAAGCCCTTGCCAGGCATCACTGTAAAACTGCCACTCCAAGTCATCAGAAACAACAATCAATTTAAAACTGTAAGTTTTAAAATATGAGTACATAATACAAGCTCATAATACATTTTTTTTTAAATGATAATTGAGACTTTTATTTACTTATTTAATGCAGGAGTAGGATTTTGAAGGCAAAAACCAAACACAAAAAACTGTCCACTTCCTATCACATACTGTAAGGATTGCAATGAAATTTTGAGTCTTCACAGCCCTGAAATTATCTTTCCCGAACATTTACTTTCAATCCATTTACTGCTCAATCAACAGAACTGGTACGGCACACAACTTTCTTACATACCCTTTCACTAGTATGACCTAGATTGCGATGTAGGAGGGTCTCAGAGACAAGAAAGAACTATGGGAGACATGCTAAATTGTATCCTTGGCTTCTGTTCATTCTCCTAACAAAGGAAACTCAGAGGGAAAAATGATTGTCCAGAGCAGAGTCATTAGAGATCAGCAATAACCTGTCAGGTGGTGTCATGTTCAACGCACCACACTGCTCTGGACCCGTGCCACATCCTGAAAGGGGAAGATTTCACAGCCCTTGACCAGAGAGCCCCAGCACCTCATTCCCCCAGGAAATGGCTGAAACACCTTAGTCACTAGTGAAACCAGATCCCTGTGAACAGCTCGAGTAATAGCAAATCAAGTGAATCTATAAATAAACTATAACTCAGTAAATTATTGTTTTAAAGTATTAGTTTCCATTTGTTTCTGTACTGTATTCTCATTAAAATCACACATAGCCTCTGCTCTCATGACTATGCAATTAACCTAATGGGAGAGAAATAACTTTTCATAACTTTTCACATCAGTGGAAAAGTTACCAGCATTAAAAACACCAGCAGTGACTGTGCACTTTATATTTACAGACTGATAGTTTTAGAGTAGCTGTCTGTAGTTCAATCTTTACAGGCTCCTTCCACTGTAATATCTAGGGCCACTGAAATCAGCGATGTCAAAAGTTCACCTACTGTGAATATGGAAAGAACAATCTTTTTCTTTCTTCCTCCTTTTAGAAGCTCCACCGAAAAACATTTGGATGCATGCGTAGGCTTTAGTAGCTTACGCTTTTTTGTTTATATTAGAATGTGTGAAATTGCAGTAGGATGGCTCTGTGCACAAGAGAAACATCTATTGAAGTACAGCTGAATTAAAATAATTACATTTTGTACATAGTTCTGACAGTGATGTGGGGAGCAGTCATTCTTAGCTAGGACAGGACTAAGTTCTAGAATCTAAATCCAAGCATTTATGAAAGAACTGTGCTCTCATAAAGAACTCTGCTGCAGACGAAACCAGTTTGTCTGGAACATAGCTGCCAAGGAAGCTCATAACCAGAAAGCAGAACACTTAGGAAGCTGGACAGGAAATGATCTCTTGTCCTGCAAACCTTTCAGGCTTCTGTTATGCAGAAGGCAGAGTAACAATTTTATCCCTCTAGTCTGAACTATGCAGAACATAGATCTTCACTTGGTTTTCCCAGCTCCAAAATGCCTCGACTGCCACACTATTTTACTATTTTAGGTGAACACTTCTGTCCTGTTCTTCTAGTGTTGACTAGAAATTTCCTCCTAGAGTTTTACTTACAATGGAGAACACAAGGCATCAGGGGAGATTTTTTTTTTCTGCAAGACACATGCACTCTAAGACTTATCACAGTCTAAGGGATCGGCAGTTTAGATGATTCCCCTCACTATTACATGAGCAACATATATTTACTAAGATCCTACCGTTTGCATGACTTTCTTTTTTTCTATTACACAGACAATTCTGACCCATCTGTAAGTCTGAAGTTAGCATTCTTCTGCTACTTTGTCACTTCATGCTTTTGAGCTGTCATCTCTGTGATCGGTAATTGACCAGAAACAACTACCTGTGCCTAAACTAGTTATCAACCTGCAACATATCATAACCCTTTTAGCTTACTACCCAAGAAAACTTCACACAAAACCATATCAAAATAGTTCTTAAAATTCAAAAAGCCTTGATATATACAGAAAGCACATCTTTGCATGTTATTAGCAATCTGGTCTCTATGAGGCTTATACATGCTATCAGGAACTTCAACATGCATGACATATTTGACATAGGCTCACGGCCTGTTGCCCTCATGTTTACAAGCTTAGGAGTCATAAAGAATATCGCTACATTTTAAGTGGGCAGCTTTGTGTCTGTTGGTCCTTTGATTTTCTCAGTGACTCTGAAATCAGACCAGACAAAAAGAACCAAACAACCTGAATCAACTCCCAACGAAGCAATAAAAAGACCAAACAAACCTCAGTAAAATCTGAATCAGAGCCAAAAGGATCCATCTCAATATCTGTATTCCGTATTTTGTAAAACTCTGTGCTTTCACAGGGAAAACCTGCAGTCAAGCACTGATCTTAAGAATCAAGCTGCTCCCATGAAAATTACTAGGAACAGGATGGACCAGTAGGCAAGAACTATTCTCACACTGAATTAGTATTTCTCCTAATATACACATACAGACACAAAAAAAACGTTCTGAAACTTCCTTAAATTCTGGCAATAATTTTAAGATAAACATTTCTTTCACAACTGGACTGCCAAATCAGGCTGGTGGCACTCTCAAAAATATTTTGGAAGAGCAAGAATATTTTTCGAAAAAATAAGATAGTATCAAAGGATAAAGATAAAAATTATTTTAAAACTTTCCAGGTGAAGATATCATGAGGCTGACACACTCCAACATTAGATATTCTGTTTATGCATTAAGCTACACTTCTAGGGAAAAAAAAAAAAGAAAGAAAAGAAAAAAACACTTCACAAACATATGCAAGATTGCTGACCACTCCCTTTGGCAAAAAAATAGAATTAGTTGAAAGAGCCCCTCAACATATATCTTTCTCCTTGTCTTTCCTCTTTGTAGGCTCTACAAAAAAATAACTATTGCCATATGTGTTGGTGCATTCCTTAGACGGATGTTGACCTCATGCTCTTCAGATAGTAGGCTGATGTGGGGGGATCTGACCTGCTGCCTTCATGAAGAACATTATACTTAGAACTGAGTCCAGAAATTATGGTTTTAGATGTACTATTAACTTCTAACAGCAGGTATCAAAGTCCTGTTACAAATTATCTAAAACAGTACCTCAAAGCTCATAAATAACCGATCGCTCATCTTCCAGATCAATCACCCCTTTAGATTTAACTCTACTTCCTAGTCCTGAAGAGGACTTCAGCACAAGTGAAAAGAAAGTCACTGATAAACTCCTGGTCTGAGGAGCAAGAGTCAGCTACATCTATCTCTACTCTCCTCTAAGGCAGCTACTCACAGCCTAACACTGCCCCAGCAGGCCACAGATACAAGCCCTGTCACAGGATCATCTGCTTTATTAAGAGCCCCAGAAATACTTTGATTGCTTTAAATGGTTCACTTATTAGCTTTCCCGTTCTCCCATTCTAACATCCAGCTAGCTTTCCTTTATTTTCAGCTGAATGCTTGCAGGTGCATCTGTCTAGGGGACTGCAGGCCCAGCAGTACGCTCAGCTTTCCAAGTAGCACCAAGTGCTCATAAATTCAGAACACCAGACAAAAAAAATACAACTTCAATTAGCTTTACAGATGGTCTCAATCGGTGGGTTAGAAGTGCTTTTCTTTTATGTAAGAACATCTTAAATATGACAGTCCCCTGCAGATAAATCTACAAAGCTGAAAAAGGAAAATAAAAACATTTTAAACAATTGGAATCTCTACAAAAATGTTACATAAAAAACATCAAACGGGACACACCAAGCTCTTCATGGACTTCTGTGCAATCTCAGGCAGGTCAACTTAACTTTTTTTGCATTCTTTTCTCCAGCTGTAACAAAATCCTTATTCTGGGACAGATTGCCACTCTGAAGCACTAGTAAATAAAAAGGATACTTTTATTATAAAAGCTGTAAAGCAATTGTAGCTCATACAAAACAGACTGCTTAACTCCCTCTTATACAACTATGCCTGGACTGCTACAGTGAGACACATCTCAGAGAGCAAAGGAATGGTTAGTAGAATGAATGGTGTCACTTCATCACAGTGCAAAGCACTTGCTTTTTCATCCAACACGTCTGTCTTCGTAGTTTGTAGGCGCTATAAGCCCTTCAGTCTGATTGAACAAGACGGCCAGTATATTTAACTACAACAGGCAACAATCTTAAGCAAATAAATGTTCGAACCGCTATTCTCTGCCTTTCTTTAGAACTACTTGTCATTACTGGATGACAAGTACTTCTGTAAGCATGAGAAATAATGAGGACTGGTTCTCTATACTCATGTTTTCTCATCCCTGACTATTTTGACCACAGACTCTCTTCAGAGGTGGCTCATCCCCACCTGGATTCTCAGATAACTAGGGTTGAGCTCACACTAAAGTGATGCCTTAAAAAGATCTTAAAAGATGCCTTAGAGGGTTTCTTCCCCATCCCCACTCTTGTGAAACCTGGAGGAACATCACTATCCCTCTGTCAAATCTGACTGAAATCCACCAGTAAATTTCAAACTTCCCAGGGGGAAAACTTAGTGGTCAGATACACACCAACAGACTGTGATCGAACAAAACTTTGGTTTTCTGAAGCAAATAGGCTGAAAGCAGCTGTATCAAAAATCCTACTTACACACTACAAGTAATTTTCTATCATCAATAATTCTTAAAAATAAAAATCTCCATTTGTGAAAGAAAAAAAAGTGCAGAAGTAACTATGCCATTAAATGTTAGCAACAATTTTGCAAGACAGAAATAAGACTTCAGACATACTGGCAGTATTTAACAAATAACATTCTAGGTGGCAGAATGTGCTCTCATTTTCACCATTGTTATGCACCTTAAATCCTGAAATGAATCCTCAGCAGTTCATGCTTATTAAGCTGTGTTATTCAACTCATCTTCTATCTTCACAGTTCCTGTAATACAGGATATTTTCCAGGCAAAACTTAAATCCACAACACTGTGTAGATAGAGCACTCAATTTGCTCTATCTCTTAAAACTAATTTTCCTCCTCCTCTTCTATTCATGTTTCTGACACACGAGCTGTTATAATTTTTAGAACTCCAATTTTGCAGCCCCCTCGCTGCTGTTGGACCTCCCACCACCTTCTCAACAGGCTTTTCTTTAGCCAAAAAGTAAAATCAAAAGATCACTTTTCAAATGGAGAAACATCTGGCAACTGCGATTTCCATGACAATGTCTTGACTACAGATACTCAGAATCTCACTGGTGAATTTTGTAAGCATATCTCTTTTTATCCACCCCTTGTAGAAAGCAAATCCTGCCTGTTGAAAATTCCACACAAATTCTAGACAACTATTTCAAACTAATTGAGTAGTGTTTAAAATACTAAAATTCATAATAATCTTGGGAATCTATTGAGTCAAATACTCAATGCATTTACATTTACTGTTCTGCAAATTGGTGATACATCCTTTAGATCCACACTTACCTGACTCCCAAATTACAAGCACTTGGGCTTCTCAGACACCTTTTGGACTACATATGGTCATATGGCTATTGCTGCCTGGACCACCTGCTGCCAAGTAACATGGGGATACTTCTGTCTTTGTAGCATTAACCAAGTGAATCTTCCTTTTCAACTGGACTTCAGTTCAGTAGATTGTCCCCATATGCTCAGGGGTTGTGATGAACACAGGTCTAGAAGGCTGAAGGCCCCAGATTTTCTTCTCACATTTAGGAACATGCAATCTAACCTCACATCAGCAAAATTATCCTGCTGTTGTGTCAATTTACTAAGCAAGAAATCTTTTACTACTAGATTATGCAAATTCTGCAAGCCTCCTATGAAGTGTGTAGGCATGATTAGTTTAACCTATTCTTCCCCCCCCGTCCCTCACATAAAAGAATAAAGAATTCAAATCCTCAACCATTAACTCCAATCCTCTGCAATTACATGTTATAGTTAAGTACTTAGTTACAGGATCCATGCTCTTTTTCTAATTACGGAACACAATTTCTCTAAAACACATGAAGGATGCCACACTCCTGTTCAGTGCTCTGTGAAGACAGGTTTAGCTTTAGAAGACCAGCTAAACCTTGTCTTTAGGGAGATATGTCCCCATTTAATGCATGTTTGTAAAGCTGCAGATCCTAAGTTCTATTACTGTACTCTCAATTACACGATCACAGGTAATTCCTCTAAGAGTAGTCAGTAGTGCTCAGCATGTGCCTATCTGCCTCCACCAACTCAAGAAAAGTCTGGCAGCGATTTTAGCAAAAGCAGTGCTGTTCTCTGACTCAGAACAGCATTTGTAACACAAGTCATCTCACAAAATTACATTTGAGCATAAAGTTTAGGTGCTTTGCACGTAATCAGTCAGTAGTGGCAGAACCAATGCTGCTACAGTCAGCTGCTGAATGCTGGGTTTCTGACTTCAAACTATGAAGTTAATGTCTGCATTTGATCCCAGAAAGGGAAATAGGGCTATACATACCCTTAGGTATCTGTGCACATTCTGTTACGAGAGCCAACCTATATTGTACTTACAGAAAAAACATTTTTGAAAGGCTCAAAACTTGGCCCAACATTAAAGTTGATGGCAATACTCAAAGGTAGTCTTCTTTTACAGTGACAATTCCTCTGGCAAACTTTCAGCTTTCAATTTCCAATCTTCTCAGAACTAATGCTCTTCACAGGAACACTGTATTTTATTTATTTTTTTTTTTTAAATAGGATTCTGAAATATTTTCAGTTTCCCCTCCCCTACATTCTTATTTATGTCTTCCATTAAATTTTAAACCTCCAGTAGAAAGTCTGGAAAAAATTCAGGCAGCATGGTTACAATTTCTAAAAGTTACAAGTAGCTAGAAGTAGAGGTTTGAAAGGAAACACCTACAAATCCTGAACTGTCAACAGCAATTCAAAGCAGTATAATGACTACAGCATCTTCAGATTTTCTCAGCTTATAATAATATTCTGAAAAGCGTTTTTAACAAGAACTGGTTGGTTTCCTTGGAATCACAGTTAAGGGAGAGAGGGTCCTTCAGCCAACCACTACCGTGAGTACTAGCACCCAGGAATTTGAATGAATCCTCTGAAGACCACACATGCTGCATATACCTTGAACAGTCAGATCTTGTAACAGTCAAGTAACAATTTACAATCCTATGAAGTAGAGAAACAACTCTGCCAACACATTTTTTATTTACTACTGTGGGCACTTAAATCAAGCATTTTGTCTGTACTACCGTTTAACCAAATCTTGATGTTAAAATACTATTTTTTCTCAGATTGTGTCAAATATTAGTTCTAAGGTAGTTGGACTAAATCCAGATTTCAGCTAATACAGATGTCATGGTCATATATCCTTTATTCCAAAGTCAGACCAATGACAAGTTAATGTGAACAGAAGTTCTCATGATGAAAGCTGTCCAGTAACTTTCCGTATTAGTAAAGCTGTCAAAAATCAGAAATTTCTGTGGGGTAGGGCAAGCAAAGTGGGTAAGTTCTCTACAGTTCAAGGATTTATTTCTCTCCCAGAGCACAGGACTTTAGTCATCACAGTTTTGAGCAGACTACATTATTCCTCAGAGGTGCAAAGGTCTCTGCTGCTTGCGGACAGTGATTAAAAGATTCCAATTCCATACACAATTTTGGTCAAGTTGTGTAGTTCCACCTTCACGGCTGCCTTCTGCATTAGTGCACTTGATGTCCAGCACTTTTAAAAAACAGGAAGCTGTATTTCCCACTTTATCCATTTATAAAATGGGAATAATCATCATCATTCCTTTCACAGAAGGACAGCAAGATTTAATAGCTAAAATAGCCACACTATTTAGGCATTATAAACGCCCCCTGGTTTTGCCAAAGGCTCAGTTCATTCATCCTCATTTCCTGCTTCTGCAGGCCCTTCCTTGCAGCACAGGAACCAGACACCTGCGGAGAGGTCAGAAGAAACAAAGGCTGCTAATGCTGCCCAGCCCACTGCCTCTGCAGATGCCAGGAGGAACCACTGCTAGTCCAGAATGCCAGTAGCTGCAAGGATTGGATCCAGACCACAGTTCCCCTCCTCCTCCCCAGTGATTTGGGGATGTTCAGACTTACACGGCATGGTTCAGTTATCCAAGAGCATACCATAACAGAGAACATCAGACAAGGTGAGGACAGCACTACTATTATGTAACTAGAAAACACAGAGCATAAGACAGTCCTGCTCCTAGATACTACAGTAAGAGAAAGGATACATTAAAAGGATCATAGAAAGTTGAAAATAGGAGGGATACTAAGTTCAGTGAAGGATCATAATTAAACATGCACGTGTTCATGTGGAAGACCATGTACACAGCCTCAAGCATGCATGCCCACATCTCCCTCCTTCCCATGCGCAGAACTCTCTTACATGTGGCTCTCTTTCCAAGTGCGTTAGAATATTCTGCAGGAACAAAAAAAAGATTTTCCAAAATAATTAAGGTAGTTACATTATTGAAGAATCCCATGCAAAGAACATGCAACAGGCTCTCTGGAGCACATCTCTGGGGAAAGTCACTTCTTTGCAAATGCAGGAGCACCCTCTGGTGCTCAAAGACAGGTTGAGCACCGTATTTAAAACTCAAAGATTACCTTCAGAAATGATCAGTAAGAAGCCGTCTCTCTTTGCTACCTCTTTGCTATCCTCAAAATTAGTAACCTTGTAAGAAGAGGTAGAAATGGCCGAATTGTAAGGCATAGATCACCATAGTCTTGGTGATAATAGCCCTTTCACACAGAAAAGCTGCTGACACAAGGGCACGTGACCTTCCTTTCTCAATACTCAGCCGCCAAAAATGCCAATGCCACATGTTGTAAATGGATATCAGAGCTGTCCGCTCCAGGACAACTTGCAAGGGCCACCTCACCGAGTGTATCTCATCCTGGGAACATACTTCTCTATTATGTATTAGCATGAGAAAAAGAGAATTTCTAACTGTTTTATGTGCTCATCTGACTGGGTGATACTGTTATACATGCAAATACTTGCTAAACTCTCATTCTTAGTATTAAGCTGCAGCACTGTGTTCTAAAGCCCAGCTATACAAAATTTACTCCCCTTACCAAATCTTACACTGTTTTTAATTTCTATTTTGTTGGCAAGGATGGAACTACTGGTTTCCACCCACAAAACACTGACCTTGGCATGTTGCTTAGGCACTGCTGTCTCTGGTTTCCATCTGTGTGAGGACACAAGTGAACACAAAATAGTTTAGGAGGATTAGGCCAAGCACAGTGCTTACTTCCAGGAAATAGTACTTTTGGTGATTATTCCTGATAGCCACAATTATAGTTAAAGGTCACTGTGCATGGAAAAAACCCTCTTCAGACTCACAGCAGTAGGTGTTCCCTAATACCACTGTTTCTCACCAGCCAGTTAATGATTAACAGAGTATCCCACCTAGATATACTACATGACCATAATGTTTTAGAAGCTGACACTAAAATGCTCAACCAAACAGCCAAAACCACTTTTCAGAGGTGCGCTGTTCCCTTGGCTTAAATGAAACAGGCACTATGGAACAAAAAAAAAAGGAAAAAAAGTTCAGTTTTTATTATTTAGTCACTGGCCACCAAGATAGTCAGGGCCCGGAGAACACAACGCAAAATGAGGCTGGGAGAACTGAGCCTACTCAGCTTGGAGAAGAGAAGGCTGAGGGTGGTCTTACTGCTATCTAGTACTGACTGAAAGTCACCCAAAAGGCAGAGCTAGACTCTTCTCAAAGGTGCACAGTGAGACTAAAAAATGAAAAGGATACAATTTGAAACATGGGACATTCCAGTTGCATATTATAAAAAAAAAAATTACCAAGATGGTGGTCAAATACTGGCACAGGCTGCCCAGAGGAGATGTGCAATCTCCATCTTTGGAGATGTTCAGGACTCACCTGGACATGGCCTGGAGCAGCCTGGTCTAGTTAGACATGTTTTGATCAGCTTGGAGGTTCCTTCCAACCTAAATGATGATTCCATGATTCTTATTATAGCTTGGTGACTCCTTGCCCAAAGGTAATGTTAATCTCTCCAGGCTTCTCCAGAGCCTACGCATATCTGTTGGATTCATATATTAACAACTGTCTAGATGTGCTTTCAAAAAAAATTAAGAGCTCTGACATAACACTCTTAAGTATAAATTTTATAGACATAAAATGTGCCTAAGAGAATTCTCTAAATAACTACTGGCTCTATCATAAAATCGGTTTTTTTTTTATTGCCAACTGATCCAGATCATGTGTTCCTGAAACCAGTTCCACAATCTAGCTCCTGAATCCAGTTCCCATCTGCCACTAAGTCCAGTCTGGGACTTCGCAGTGCCTGCTCCACAGCTCAGTGGTGACAGTGATGTAATTGCTATCAGGGGGATTGGGTTCAATATTGGGTTTGCATATAAACCACTTTATTATTGTTGTTTTCACTAAGGCTGTTTAAGTTTACTTTTCCTATCCATAAGTCTCTCTCCCTTATTCCCTTTCTCTTCCCCTTTGGGAAGGAAGAGGGGTTAATAAAGAGTGTCTGCCATTCATCTAGTGGCCAGCCCAGCTCTAAACCTTGGCAATTAGGCAGTGCTAGATAACTTTGACTATCATACAGTCAACTATTTAAGCCACTCCATCAGAAAAGCCATCAATACATCTAAAATTACTTTTAGAGAGATGGCACTTTCTGCAAGCCAAAGCCAAGACTTGGCTAGAGTAGGACATAATCTATCACATGGATTCTGAACCTGTCAACTTTGTATTTGTATGGTTGTATTTTACATAGCACATAGTGTCATAAAGTTGGCAGCATCAAACCCAAAATGAGCTCCTGGAATAAAGGAAAGTTACAATGTTTAGCAGTTTTCATTTAGCTGACAGAAGGCCAAAGATTCTGTTACTTTATAAGTTACATCTTCTGCAATGTACATAGCCTATCTGCTCAAAAAGTAAATTAGCAGTATTAGGAAACACTAGTTTAGGAAGAAACCATTCCTATTTTTGATGCTTATAGGAAGATTCACTATGAAATAAGGATTTAAAGGCTACCTGATAGCATTTTGCTTTTTGCCTGACACTACATACAATGCTTTATTTTTTTCCCTGTGATGAAATGCTGCAAATGACAGCCATGAAGTAAGGAAACTAGTCTTTGTGGCTGGTTCTGTCACGCAAGCTTGCAACTTGTCAGGCCATTATGCAGCTGGGGCCGGGGAGGGGGGCGGTGTGTGGAAATCAATGGAATCATGATCTGGCACTCTAGTGAAACTCAGTCTTGTTTTAAGACCAAAGCAGCAAATAATCTTTTGGGGAGATTTTGCATCTTTTCCTGGAAGAGTTAAAAATGCCTTTTTTTTTTTAAATGCCAATTATTTTGTAACAAAAAGTACATAATTTAAAAATCATTAAAAGAAAAGCTATTTTAGAAACATGCACTTGTTCAGGAAAGTCTTTCAGAAGGACACAGTTTTGTCTGTTAAAATAATCAGGTTCAAATGACAACTCTTCACCAAAATTATCCTGTTTTACCAGCTAATCCAGTATGGTTGAGATTACTGGCTCCCAAATAAAACTCCTGTAAACCAAGATATATTTCACAACTTCCCCATGAGCTGTATTGCTTTTACAAAGCTGAAAATTTGATCACACCACAATATGCTGGACCATGAGGAACCCAGGGTTCACTGTTATTAAGTTCTAGAAACGGCTGATTCACATCCTATTTTCTAAGATCCATTTTTCAAAACATGAAATAAGTCTTTTTCACTGATGAATCAAAGCATTTTTTAAAATTACTCACTTCTCTTTACTGTCTAAACTGAGGATTTCCATGTTCATATTCTCTAAGCTGAGGGATTGACCAATGAATTGATTATAATAATACAAACAACAATAAACATATAACATAAAAGTTGTAAAACTTTCTGTTGAAGTGAGCTGAACTGCTCATCTCCAGATATATTTAAGATTGTGGTCTAAATTATAAGACTGCAAGTTCTGGCAACCTACCCCAGGAGTGTCTAGTTCACATATATTTTCCCCCTAATTTTGCAAGAACAACTAAGGTAGCTGGACACTCAATAACCATATGCTTCGACATCCACAAAATCAAAGCCCAATGGCATCAAATTAGACAAGTTACTGGCTTTAACCTGATTTCTTTATGGGCAAGACAGAAATCATATTTGTCTATCCTGTTGTTCAGAGTCTTTGTAATGTAGACTGCATTTGTCAGATGTGCAGAAATAAGAGTAATTGTTTGAAAGAGTGGAGGGAAAGGAAATAATCCAACTGCACCCATGTACAGCCTCTCCAAGTGCAATCAGGCCCCGTATCTGTGTGACTTGCTGCTTGTGTACAGAGGCCATTGTTCTCTGGCAAATGCTGTATTTTTATATTTGGAACACTTTCAAGTGTCAGAGTACACCAAACTCACTAATAAAAGGAAACTAATGTTTTTAAGATGATGACCCAATATGTCTCTGCATATGATTACATGAAACGCACAGTTAAAGAACAATGTGTTCCAGCAGTCAAGTGAGACAGCGCATCTCGGATGGAGATAAGCAAGTTTCCCTTTGGGAATTTACTGCTCACTGTCCACCATCAGCCACACGTCGCATATGTACAATCAACACACCAGAACGTATTAGAGCTGATTTGAAATCCTGTCATCTGATGACCATGAAAACTGTTTTCCAATGATTAGCAGACCTTTAAGACAAAGCACTGAGATAGAAAGAAAAACAACTGCACAATATTTCAGAGCATTTCTTCCCTTACCTTAGCATCCATCACAGTTACGTCCCCGGTTTTGCAATACACATAACTACCTCTGGTGCGCTGCTTCCATATGACTTAAGTACAGGTTCTAACACAAATACATGTCAAACTGATTCCACTAAGAGTCACTACATTTTTCTGTCTGTAGTCATAATATGACTTGCAACAGTTTCTTTCTGAGTAGGTGTATACATTAAAACTAACAAAATCTATCCAACTGACTGCACGAAGGGCTGCAGCCTGAGTTGCAGGCCCCAGGTTGGAGTTGACCTGTGGATGAGTCACAACCTAGCAGAATGTTTTGTTGTTTCTGTTGGCTTCATGTTC
>JAVSBS010008129.1:0-74284 GCA_033124195.1 Coracias cyanogaster | reverse complement strand
TGGAGTAGCATCTGTAGAAGACATTTTAATTGAAGCTATTGTAGAAATTTATTACCCTAGTGGAGCAAAATTCAAGCTGGTTAATAACCAGGGTCTTTGTGGAGTTTTTCCCCTGGGAAACAGAAAAAAATTTGTTTATGGGATTTTCATACAGAATTTCAAAGAAACAGTGGAGGATACTGAGATGCTGATGTTAACTGCTCTACAGTGAGACAAGTTTAAATGTATATTGCTCCTTATTGAGCCTAGCTAATTTTATGGACAGGCTTACTAGAGATGTTCAGAAAAAGGTAATTTTTGTTTATGGTGAATTTTTGCACGTTGCTTTTCCTCAGGACTGCAACATTCTCCAAGGAAAACAGAGCATTAGGTTTTCCCAACTGGACCCACAAACCACTTGACTGAAAGCCCTCAATGTTAATATTGGGAGACCGATCTATTAAAAAGCAGCACAGGTGAAACGGAAGGAAATAAAGTAAGGCTGACTGGTAAGATACTAACTTTCCATATATCCTTCTTAAAATTAGTGTCTGCAGAATAGGTTGATTTTTATGGCATAGTATAACAGAAAAGTACTTTGAGAAAATAAAACCAACGCTAGCATACAGACACTGCAGTGAATCTGGCTATGGTGATTTAAGACAGTAACTTATACAGCAGAGAAGAAAGAAGAAAAGCATACTTGCAGCACACTAGTCACACTCTAGTGTAACGACTTAAGCTGCCAACAACGGCAGTTTGTGCTGGTATGCCAGAGTGAAGTAGATGACACATGCTCACAGCCTCCCTTTTGCCAGCTCTGCTACAAGAGTTTAACCTCCAGCAAACGCACGAGGCAGGCAGCAGAGCAGTGGTAATGTCTCAAGTAGCTACAGCGATCTGCTTTACTGAGCGTGAATGAGAGTCTTTAGGACACAGCCAGGCTGTGGATTTTTGCTGTTGGAAGTAGGCAATATCTCTGTGCAATAGCTGATGAGTGCAGAGCAGAAATATATTTTTTAAATTAACTTCTTGGTGGGAACGTCGAATGGGACCACTGTATTTTCTCTAATTTTGGATTTGAGAGAGGTTTGAAACTATGCCTCTATATGTACTTTAAATGAGTGATATACTAATTCCCTGTGCTGCCTAAATGTCTTCCAATACACACAATCTGATTTTTTATAAATATAAATTGTAGCAGGAGAAACCCTGAATTTTATATGCTTCCACTAAAAAGTGCAGTTGTGTTACTTGCTTCTACATCGTAGCCAGAGAGAAATATAAGGTAAAATCTAAGAAGGCACTTTACGACAAAATAAAAGTAAATATATATTTTTTGACACTGAATAGATTAATCTTCACAGGTTAGGTTTTTTTTTTTCCAAAATAAGCTCTTTAGTTTAAACCCAAAATACAAATATACATTAATATATTAGAGCTTCGCATTCTGTGTGGAAGACTGACATTTCTTTCACGTCTTATGGGTTCACTTGTAAGTTTGAAATACAGGACTTTCTCTTTTCATCGGTGTTGTCTCATAATTCGCTTCTCCAGTGTCTGTCTTAGAGATAAAATGTAAATAAACATTTTCACTCTGGTTGCTAAGGGCAATGCTTAGAGATATGCAAGCAGATGTGTGTTGCTATCAGTCTTTACAAAGCTTTATGATGTTACACCTTCAACCCAAAGAGTCTAGGTGAAGTCATATTGAGTTTCTAATACTGACGTCAAAAAATGACAACAACATTAAGGAAAAATACTTTGTCAGTTTACACCGTAAATGTATACGATCTCTCTAGAGAAAAGGTCAGTTTTCATTTCTTTGTTCTTCCAAGTTTGTATTATTTGCTACTGTTGATGACACTCTAAAGGTATTTTGAATCCCTGTGGCTGCAGCATGTCACGTATGTCCTGGAGCACAGCTTTCTGTTAAACAGAAAAGAATACAGCTTTTGTGCTTCAATATCTCCATGGGATGTGAACCAAACCAAGTTTTTACACCCATATTGCCGCTCCGCATGAAAATGCTAATGTCCCTGAACAGCGCCCAGTGCTGTAAGACAAGCTGATGAACCTTCTTGGATAATGTGCCTGGCATTAGGACAGGATACAGGTGCTCAGACTGGGTCGCATCAACGGTTCGGTTAACCTAGTGATAATGTCTGTGAGTGACTGCAGCAATAGCGTTTGCTTGGTACACTCTCTCATAGGTGACAGAGAACCCTGCATTTCACTGCATGAAATGGAGGTTTGTACCATAAATGTCTCTAATTGCTTCCTAGACTGCTGTTAAAAACAATAGCCTGTGGCACTGAATTTCAGAGCTGAAGTGTTGGGTGAAATCATGACAACCTTTTTTTTTTTTTTTTTAAATATACCATGCAGTGATGATTTCATCTAAAGCTTCCTGGATAAGAAACAGTCAACGATCATTTTTTACATGCCTTCTCATGGTTGTATAGATCTCTGTCATGTTCCCCGTTAGCTATTTAAAAGATCCTGGTCTGTTCAGTAGTCTTTTCTTGTACGGAAGCCAATCCATAACACAGACTTACCTGTGACATCCTTCTCTAAACCCTTTTATTTACTCTATATCCTTCTTGAATTAGAGAGATCAGACCTGCCCTAAACACTTAAGATGCGGAAGGACTTATGTTTCCTAGTTTTTCCTCTACTAGTTCTGTAGGAATTCCTAAAATTTGATATGCTTCTTTGACTGCAAATACTCATTCAGTCTACGCTTTCACCGAGCTGTGTTTTATAAACCCTAAACTTCCTTACTGAATAGGAGCAACAGTTTCAGAACCCCCTACTGTATACATAAGGTTAGAATTTTTTTTCTACATAGTCAGGTTTTCTAATTTATTAAAGTTGAACTTCATCAGCCATTTATCAGCCAGATATTCTGTTTTCTGTAACAAAATGCTTGATAATCTTTTGCAGTTTACAGTGCTGTGAAGGGTTAGTATCAATAACCTCAGCCTTTGTTCATGCCACGTTGATCTCAAAAGTCAGAACCTGACTTGAGCTGTACTCAAAGAAGATACTGTATAAAAATGTATTTCTAATGACAGTTTGATGAAGCCAATGATAATTATTTCTACTGTTATTTTATACTTTTTCTAAAAAACCCTGTTTGTTAATGTTACTTGTACCCTCTTTCTAGACATAATCTGGTTAAAATGGGAAGGGACAGTGTGAATACTGTCTTAATGTTGTTTCTCTAGAGCAGCTCTTTCTTTATAATTTATGATCACATTTTCTTCTTTCAAGATAAACATTGCCAATACTCTTGTTTCTTGTTCAGAGTTCTTTTTTCCCACAAACAGTTTCTGGCACAGAAAGGAAATGACAAGCTCAGCCACTTTTACTGCATTTTGTCATTGTTATTGCTTCCAGACGAACTTCTTCTGAGTGAGAAATTAGAAAGGCAGATTCTCAGTAATAGCTGCACAAATCAGAGACCTTCAGTTCTAACAGTTCTAGGGGCTGAACTTAACGCACATTGAACTACATCATTAAATGCAGTAAATGGGCATGTCTCCATTGAAAGCAATGGAGAGATGTATCTGACACGGTAAGACTGTCTGACTCATATTGATGACATGTCAGATGTCACAGGACTCAGCTAGAAAATAGTTTATCTTGAATATACTTGAAAGAGTATGGTAATTTCAACTAAAAATGTAAATTATTTTTAAAATAGTTTTGGGAAATGTCAATTTCCAGTTGGTTGTGAGGTAGTTGTCAACTCTGAATCATGAATTAGTGTGAAATGGAAACAATCATAGATACATTTTTCTTTTATATGGACACTAGCTATATGGAATGTCAGTGTGGGGATTGTGGTTTGCTCCTGAGAAAGGATATAGCACTAATAATCCAGGGCATAATGACAGCCTGGTTCTCAGGGCTTTCAGAAAACTCTTCATGAATTGCTATGACTATCAATCACTCTACACCACTGAAAGTTGTGTGCAGCAACAAAAGAGATTGCTGTTCAGACTCCACAAAATAATTAGCTATTGTAGTTTAAATTGCTCTGACTGTAAGCAACATATAGAGTAGAAAGAGGTTACATTAATTTATCAGCCAATTAATCTGCCAACAAAAAAGACTATAGGTAAATCTCATTCCTAAAGCTTCTTTATTTGGTTATGTCTCATATAATAAAGACCTTGCAGCAATGCCCTTTGGTGCCTTTGGTCTAATATCTTGTAGAGCCTGTGGGAGGACAACATAAAGATTAAACACCTGATGCTGCCAATAGTACATTCTAGACAGAAGAAAGTAGCTGTAGTCACATGTCACTTAGCCTCCTTTATAAGTGGAAGTCTCTCCTGATAGTAGGTAGGTAGGTTCACAGAGTTGAAAGGGTAAAGAGGAGCTGTGAGTCTATGGCTGCCGACAACTAGCTACTAAGTAAGATTGCATTTGTCTGTTTCCAGTGGCTCCTGTGATCGAATTTTATGTATTTATTTATTTATTGGTGTTTCTTACTCCTTGTCTGCATTATTCTGATGCTGATGTACCCGTGTTCTCTTTATGCTCATGATGTACTAATTTACATTTCAGCTGACGTGTTTATTTCCATTGGGTGTCTGATATTCTCTCCTGTATTGCTGCAAATTTGCACTGTTACTTTCTGAGATTTCTCTTTACCTGTACTGCGATGTCCTGGTAGATTTATCCTGACAATACAATTTTCTTGGGCCTTTAAAGAAATAAATTCCAATGTTTCTTTTATTACCGTTGCACTTTATTACATGCTTCTGTTTCAGGTGATGCATGCTGGTAGACTGACTGTAGGGAAAAATCCTTTTGGCTATTGTACACACCTTTTAAATTCTTATAGAAGGCTACCACATGCCCCTTTTGATGTCACTTGACCAAGTTATTTAGCTCTTCTAATATTTCCTCATGAGTTGTCCTTCCCATTGCTTTAATCATTTTTATTGCTCGTATCCCAAATCCTTCTCAGACCCGGGTGCAGTTTTACTTGCCGTGTAGAGAAATGTTGACCTTCCAATGTTTTCTACTATGCAGTTTAATTACTTTAGTATTTTTCTTTTTTTTTCCCCACTGTATTACATAACACCTTCATTCACAGTCTTCTGTAAATTTGGGGATTAAGTCCTTCCAAATACTTCCCTCTCCATTAGAAGTCTATATTCTGATATTTTTTTTTTCCCGTAATACATGAAGTCATCTTTTTTAGACTGAGCTTCCTGCCTCTGACCCTTTTTGATTTATCTCTTTGGCCTCTTTGTCGTTTGTAGCACCTCACGTTAAATAGAGCCAGAACATTTTAGTTAATGTGCTGTTTACTGCTTCACCCAATTCAGTAATAAAGAAATTATGATTAATATATGATGATTAAGATATTAAGACTATACTTGACAAAGAGCAAATGTATTTCAATACTGATGTGAAAGACTGAAGCTCAAGAAAGTGACTACACAGCAGGAATACATTTTAGCTGAGAAAAGTGAAGTGGCTTGAAAAGAAAGACTGTGAGCCTTTGTGTCTTTGTATATAGAGTGATGAAAACAAAAATGCAGGAGCCATTGGAAATATAAATCAAAGTTAGAGTGATGTCACACACTATGCTTTCTTCTATCTCACATAAATGCAAGCTGAAGTAATAAGGAATGAACAGTGAAAATGTGAAATATTTATAGTGGTTACTTGGAAGCCTTGCAGTAGTGTCAGGATGGTGATATAAAGCATTAAGCATTACTTGTCAGCTTGGAGAAATCCGGATGTCCATGCAGCATTGCGACTAGATTTCTCAGTAGCTAAATCTCAGTACCTGCCATAGCAATATCAGAGCTTCTTTCCCTTTTTTCTTTTATCACCATTATGAATTTCCTTTTCTCTGCCATCATCAAGCTTTTAGGTTTTTTGTAACAATAAGTCATTCTATTTACCAGGCTCTGTGATCTGGGCATAAGTCAAGTCACTACTTCTGCTCTCCCTTCTGTCTTTCTAAACCAGCTGTTTTTTCCCATCCACTAATATAAATCAATTTTTTTTTCCCTCTTCTGTGAGGAAATATTGCATTAGGAAAAAATACAAAGTTTTGGTTTGGGTTGGTTTTGGAACTTAAAAATGGGGAAGGAAAAAAGGAAAAAAAAACATGGCATTGTCTCAGATTCTTCTGGGTTTTGGAATACTTATTAAAAGCTCAGTCACCTTTTTGCCCCATTTGTTATTCCTCTGCTGACAACTGAAATACAAATGTTGTCCTTGTGAATAATAAACCAATATCAAAATGTCTTCACCAAACTTAAATCAAGATGTGCTCAGGAAAACTGGAGAGTGTGTCAACATTCCCACAAGTATTAGGCTTTCACCACATGCAAATATATGCACTGTATTAATCCATATATAGAGAGATATATGGATTTATATATACTAAAAATATATAATGTAATAGATGTATACATATAGACATACACACACATACTTACATCATGTATGGACTAAAATCTTTCCCATCTTGAGGACAATGTTTTTGTCAAGATACTCAGTTGTTGTAAATTGCTTTGCTTTATCTTAGATCTGATGCCTCCAGAAAAGAGACTGAGTGGCTGAGCAGCACTGGTCGGCAGGTAACGCATGACACTGATGTATTCCCTGACTTTCTACATGGAAAGGATTAACCTCCATGAACACCAGAGACATTAGCACCTTCTGGCTTAAAAATAGGTTAGATAGGCAAAATACCTTTAAACTATACACATATGCCCATGGCTTTTGTGTGATTTTAAAATTTCTTTGAAGTTCAAAGTGGTCTCAAAGTTCATGAAACCAGTCACACCAATTTTAAGTGAGCTCTTTTTCTTGGATCAGAAAAAAAAGGAACACCAGGATACAGTTCCCTGCTCGTATACCATTGCACTGAAACAAACACATTTTATAAAATGAAAGCAATTCTAAAGAATTCCCTTGAGGAGATAACAGCCACACAAGGCAGCTATTACTTGTACTCACAATTGCATCAATCTTTGATCTTTATTGTTACGGTATTATTTCTATTCTGGTGCTATAAAAATGTTCCTTGTGGATTTTCCTTAAATAATAAATGTGCCTACCCTAAAACTGCTTGGAAAAAGAGACAGATGCAGATCAGTGCTGCAAATAAAAGCTAAGCAGCCCCTTTATTTAATTTCATCCAGAAATGACTGTGAGATTGCTATCTTGAGAGAGGACCAAAAATTGAGTTTTCACAGCTTCCTTTTTCCGTGACAATCCGTACCATGCAGAAGAGAATTTATGCCAGTTCCTGTTCTTACTACAACTTTAATCCTGGGACTTAGGACTGCAATAGAATTTTAATTTCTAAATACATCATATAAAAGTATCAGTAGCCTGCAGTTTTTGAAATGTCCATTAAGCTGTATTTTATGTTTTGATATATTGATGATTAATTTACCTAAAGCTTAGGAAGACCTAGGAAACTACAGGCCAGTCAGTCTTACCTCTCTGCCCAGTAAGATCGTAGAATCATAGAACCATTTATGATGGAAAAGACCTTCAAGAACTTCCAGTCCAACCATAAGCCCTACTCTACCAAGTCTGCTGATAACATATGTCCCTAAGCACCACATCTACATGGCTTTTAAATCACATCCAGGGATGGTGATTCTACCACTTCCCTGGGCAGCCTGTTCCAATGCCTTTCACCCTTTCAGTGAAAAAATTTTTCCTAATGTGCAAACTAAACAGTCCCTGGCATAACTTAAGGCCATTTCCTCTTGTCCTATCACTTGTAACTTGTGAGAAGAGGTCAGAACCCACCTCTCTACAACCTCCTTTAAGGTAGTTGTAGAGAGTGATAAGGTTTCCCTTCAGCCTCCTCTTCTTTAAACAACCCTGGTTCCCTCAGCCGCTCCTCATAAGACTCGTTCTCCAGGCCCTTCACCAGCTTTATTGCCCTTCTTTGGACCTACTCCAGCACCTCTATGTCTTTCTTGTACTGAGGTGCCCAAAACTGGACACAATACTCAAGGTGTGGCCTCACCAGTGCCGAGTACAGGTGGACAGTCACCTCCCTGCTTCTGCTGGTCACACTATTTCTAATACAAGCCAACACGCCATTGGCTTTCTTGGCCACCTGGGCACACTGCTGGCTCATATTCAGCCGCCTGTCAATCAGAACCCCCAGGTCCATTCATGTCCATTTTTGAACAATGACAGACACAGACTATCCTCAAGAGAGCAAGTCAGATGCACTACTGTTATTCAGGTTAATTCTGAGCTCTTTCCTGAGCTCAGTAGTCAGTAGCTGCTCCCCTTTCGTGATACCAACAGGAGTTGTGCCTAAGGACACAGCCTTTCCAAGTGTCAAGAGATTATACGGTAAAATGTTTACAGTTCCCACAGTGTTCAGTTACGGCTCTTCTGGTGCGTGCAATTGTTTTCAATCAAAACTGTATTTCCTCTTGTGGGTACTGTAGGACCTTCACAACAGAGCCAAAATTTGGAAATTTTGCAATAGCTTACCCAGAGTGATATTACGGTGATGAAGCCTGGAGTGCTTAAGAGGAAAACAAGTATTTACAATACAATGAAAGTTATTATGTCTGAAGACAGTGGCCAGACGGTGTGTGGAGGCATGTCATGTGAACGTGCATTCAGAAAGGAATGCCCTGAACACCATTAGCATTCCCATTCCCAGGTTGTGGCGGAAGAGGAGCAATGCACCTGCAGTTTCATCACGCTAGAACATCGGAGCAAAGGCAAGACAGAGAAGAGGGAGCTGAGGTTCCAAATACCTCATTTTTGACGATGAAGGTAGATGCAAACTGATGAATGGACTTCTCTTGTCAACAAACTGCATTGCCTTCACTAGAGAGGATGCACATGGCAAATGACTTGCAGCATGCTTTAATCCTAGCAGAGTTACTATTCCTTTAAGGAGTAAGATTAAGAGAATTATGAACATAAATATTTGGTTTAGTAAGTAAATACTGGAAAAACAGAGATTTGGAAAATATAACCTGTTTATCAATTTCAGCAGGAGCCCCCCTGCGTAGATTTCACTTTATCATCTTAATCTGCCCCAGTAGGAATATTTACCTGTCCATTTAAATGCTATATATTTTCTTTGCCATAGTTATCTGAAGAAATTGGACTGTAAATTACAATGACGCATGGGTCACATTTTATATTCAGACTGCATTCAGATAAAAACTGTGATTTCCATACTAACTAAACAGTATGTTTACATTATAGTTTTTTTGAATTATGTTTCTGCTGCCTAAAAAACCCAAAGAACAAAACCTACAAATGCTGCCTAAAAAACCAAAATGTATGCCCCTTACATTAGAGGAACTAGAAAGAGCACACAACTACCCAGCAAGGTACCACCTCCAACATGCTCCATGGAGCCCATGGACCCTATGACCACCATGAACAGATTTAAGACAAAATGCCGTTTCAAATCTCACTTTTTTTTTCTAACAGGCTGTGCTTTAGAGATAGTGGTTGAGGTAAGTGCTCATACACAGCAGGCTGAAAGAATATTGGCAAAGTATCATATGACAATGTTTTTTATACAACAGTCACAGTCTTGACAGCATTATTTCAATCAAAATATCCTAATAGCACAACTGTATATGTTCAAGGTAAGAATTCAAGTGGACAACGACCAAATGAAGGCATCCCAGATATCAGGGCCTCATCAGCATATAACCAGGACTTCAAAGAAAAATCAGATACAAAATGTCATGAGGAACTTGTTTTCTTGCTGTACACATGCACGGGGCTAAATTATCCACTCCTTGTAAATATCTAGTTTGCCACCAGTTCTGAATGGCAGCACTTACTGTTCAGATGAGGTTTTGCTGTCTGCTAAAAAAAAAAAAACACTTCTCAGAAAAGTTGTCAGCAGGGTACAAAAAAAAAAAATCATTGTAAGCAGGAATTTTCATATAAATTCTACAGTGTTCCGTATTTATCTAAAGCTTACATAACCTAAAGGAAATGTCAGCAGATCACAACATAATTTGGAGAGTACCACATAGTAGGGAAGGAAGTTTTCTTTGTTCACACAGTGCTAAGAGAGAAAAGGCAGATTACTCCTTGCTGAATATTTTGCAGAAGACTTCCCATAACTAAAGGCTGGTTTTTTTCCTATCCTAACCATCATATTTTCAGTACAAAACCAATTCTACCACTGTCCTTCACAGTATCTTTATCTCGGCCTTTGACCTTTTCTTAGAGTAATACCTTTAAGACACCTCCAGTTGCTTGCTGCCTGCCTATTTTTATGGGGACAGTGTGAACGGCAACTCTGGGTCTAGAATGTATCCATTTATTCCATTTATCTAGGCAGCAGTCAAGTATATACGCTAGAAATATATCTGTGATACTGAAGCAAAAAAGTGGTATTGCCCCATGTTCCCTTCCTACTCAGCGTATGAAAAAGGAGAAAGACAAGGTACTGGGTGTCAAGGGTGAGGGCTTGGCCAACCACTACACAAATGACAGATGCTCTCCATTAACCTCTCTCCCTTCCCAGAAGGGAAGAGAAAGGGAATAAGAGTGAGAAAGTTACAGATGGGAAAACTAAAACAGCTTTAATGGAAATAATAACTATACCAATACTATTACGAAATAACACTTACCCACTGAACTTATTGTTTTCTTTGCATTTGTGTATATCTAACTACTTTAACTTGGTTCCAAGTTGCGGTTTGGTTTCAAGTTGGTTTTTGGCTGTTGTCGTTGGGGTTTTTTCCCCTTCATGCCACCCACAGTCTACAGGAACACCGCTACATGCGACACAAACTTCACCATCACATTTATTCCCTATACACTTCAGGTTTTGGTGAACACATCCACAGCAACCAAAGAACAGTGGATAAAGCGGGTGGGGCTAAGGAAGCAATCTGAATTCATGCCTACACTACATCTCTGTTAAACTTTATTTTACATAGAAAATATACAGAGTTATCTGTAATGTTTTGAAATCAGTATATTAAAATGTTTAGGCAGCTGTGATTAGACGTGCAATCTAGCGATTTTAAGATTCCGATTTTCTCTAAGGGCCTGACAATATCTTCTCAAAACAAGAGTTTTTAAATTCCAATGGATTTGTGTTAGCATGACAGTGCATGAAAGAGGAAGGAGCAATTACTCCAGTTCATTTGCAACCTTTAATGTATATTAGTGTCTTTTTAGGAGACCCTCCAAATTCTTACTACTGAAAGCAGGAGAAAGACATAGAATGAGGAAGCTGAGTTTAAAATTTTGTAGAGTTCCAAAGCCTGAGAAGAAATTAAGAATTCCTCAGCCAACTTAGAATGGCTGAGACAAAGAGACATCTTTGTCATTTCAGACTATCCCTAGCATAGTTTCCATCACAACAATTACAGAATTGCCCACTGCATCTACATATTGCTCACTTTATCTTTTGAGCCTAAACCTGCGTCTGGAAACTGGTATTTCAAAATCCCTGCCTGTACTCCCCTCTTTCTGTTTACCATGGCACTTGCTCCAGGAAAGAGACTGCTGGTCTTTGCTCTGCTTGCCTGTTGAATACTTGGTTTCCTTTGTTGAGTCTGAGAAATTTTCTTCCTGGAGTTGACCTTGATTTTTCAGTTTCTTCTAATACAGCATTAACACAGCTAATTCACTCTACAGCATATTTTTCCATCTCTTTTGTGCAAAGTTTGGACCCAGTGAGCTAAAGCAGATGAGATCAGTCTTTTCTTCTCCTTTTTTAGCCAATAGAACGTAACTTGTTGAGTTCCACCATGTAACAAGCATTGCACAGTGGCTCTATGATTTGCATAAATATGTGAAAATAAGTAACGTGTAAAACAAGCCCACTTAAAAATAGTTTATAAATTGGAATTAAAACCACATTACTTCCCAAATACAGATAATCACCAGTCCTCTTATATCATCTAAGTTGTGTAGAAGTTAAGTCCGCAGTAAAAGCTAAGGGTCAATTTAAACAGGACTTATCTTCAGGGCTGTGATTATTCTCTCTAAAGAAAACTGTTTTTTCCAGTTTTAAAAACAAAGCTAAAAAAAACCAACCAAAATAATAAATTCAACAGAAAGTTAAAAGCACACGCTGTCCAGATGGAAACACTTATAAGTCTGTAAACAGAACATGACTCAACCAGAAATAAGAACAGGATTCCCACTCCAGTCCTGCTTAGTCTACTGAGTCCAATAATGCTTGAGTAGTGGGGCTGGACCAGACTATCTCTAGCGGTCCCTTCCAACCTCAACTGTGTTTGCAATTTAGGTACCATATACTATCAGCTGTAGAATTTAAGTTATGTTAGCTGACAATTAGCAATAACATATCAATGAACCTGAATTAATCCCTGCAGGATAATAGTTCTCTTATAAACTACTTTTAAGAACAAAGAAGTAACATAAGCTAAGTAACTTCGTTACTGTTGAAGTTGCAAAACTGCAGAGAATCTTTGAGACAAGCAGACTATGAGTGCCAGCACCAGCCAGTTGTTAGGCACCATCTGACTTCAAACAAGTCAGGCAAGAATTAGGTCTATATAATTTATTAGTTATTATTTAGTTATAACAACACACTTTCTTTTTTATTTTGATGCTGCTTTCACAAGCACTTCTCCCACATGGAGATTTGGGTAGACGTTCAGGAGCCTTTCTAAAACATCAGAAGACAGAAAATAAAATTACTTTTAAGATCATGTTTCCTGCTCTGGGTTCAGTCTTCAACATTTCTGTTTGGCAACAGTCATGCTGCTTAAACACAGGAAATGTTCCATTGCTTTAATTACTTTTTCTTTAATGTACCATTATGTGACTCTAATTTTTTTATTGTTAATTACACCAATTTATTGTTCTACTTTACTCTTTTTTGGCACCTTTACATGACTCTTGCTGCACTAATGATGTAACAGTGCTCTCCGTTACAATACTTGGCAGTCCTCCTGCGCCCTGCCAAAAGCCTGGGTACGTATTACAGTGTCCAGGCTCAAGACCACTGAGAAGGAAGTTAAGACTTCCTACAAAACCACGACTGTCAGACTTGGCTCCTTCCACAGCTTCTGGAAAGCAACAATCCCAGTGCCCACATTTGAAACTGGCTGCAGCCAGCCTCATTGCAGGCATCTGTCTGAATTCCATTCATCACTTTTTAGGATTTCAGTCACATAGAGAAAGAAAAGTCTGTACCTACATGTTATTTTTGATCTAGACTTCACAACTGGGACCTCAATATTTAATTACACTGCCCCAGTGGCTCCGGCACTGTGAGAAAATCTCCAGTCGCTAGAGGAGTAGGTTACAGTTCTGCCTGCATCTCTTCTTTTTGGAAAAATCCAACCGCTGTATCACACAGTCTCTTTTATTTGTGGAAAATCAGCTTTCTGCTCAACAAATGCAAATATTTTAGTTGAGCCCATCCTGCTGGGTGTTTCTAAGGAGCAGGTTCCCTTCAGCTATGACAAACTCTTTGATAATACCATCTCTTCCCTGGGAAGGACAGGTTGATGTCTAAAAGAATGTTGAGATATATTTTTTTTCCACCACTAAAGAAATCTCTTTATTAATATTTTGTATATAATTTGCAAGCCAGCTATTGTATTCCTTCAAAACAAAGCACTTATGCTGTTTTATCTCTGCAATACCACAGAGGCTATTAGCAAGTAGAAGGGAAAACAAGTCAGATGAATTTAAGCCAAGCATGCTTATTCACCATAAACAGGGCTTCCTACAGAGTTTTTATTTTACCTGTTTAGAAACAGGTTCTATATCATCAGTTTTCCGTATATAATGTAAAATAAAGCACTTTCTATATGCTGCTACAACAACACACAGGAAAGATGGATAAAGGACAAACACCTCACAATAACGAGAAAACAGAAAACACCGTCTAAAGTTCAAAATAATACATTTTTGAAGAATCTCTTATTTTAATATGCAGATTTCTCACCACCTGCACATCTTTAATTGAAATTGCACTCTTAAGCTTTTAAAAGTCATTATCATGTGATCAGAGCCCTGAAAACTGTTGAAATTAAATTCATTATAAAATTGACATTTCTTTACTTGAAAAATGTATTTCTTAGGGTGATTAACTAATCCCTAGGAAGTATCAACTGTCATTAAACATGATTTTTTTTTTAAATTCCGTAAGGTCAAGTACCTTTCTGTGTGACCCACGAATTCAACATGCTTCTTGCATCAGCCTGCTCTGCCTTAATGTACACAGCATCTAACAGTTTGTGCCTCTGTGTGACTGCTTTGATTTTTCACCACATTGTCTGCACTGGTTTTTGGTTGGCTTTTTTTTTTCCAGACCCACTGCGAAGCCTGGTTTGTGTTTGCTTACATCGGGCATTGTTGCAGTCTGTAATCTGCAGTAGTTACACCCCATGTTATCCTCTACGGCTATGAGCTGGTACATGCCTTGGCAATCTCTTTCAACTTAAACTACAGCTGTCAAACCTGCAGAACACAGCTCCACCAGCCATTCTGCACTCTGACCTCCATTAGAAAGATTCCCGTCTATATCAGCCATCTTTTACTATCTTCAAGTATTTCTTCCTCCCAAGGAAGAGTCTCCTTCTGTCAAAGGCAGTTTGAATATTCAGTTTGGAATGTCCAAATCTAAGTATCCTTACAACCCTGTAACAGGACCTTATCTTATATATTGCCAAGTTGATTTTCATTTTAGTAGGTGGTTAAGAAATCAACATCTCCCATATTTTAGAAGGGAGATTAAAGTAGAGAGAAATCTTGTCCGCTGATTTTCTTTCACTTTACCAATTGAATACACTTATTGCTTTTATAATCTTCTGTGAAGAACATTAATATCGAGTAATATCCTGCACATTGTCAAAATGATGGATAAACTTGCAGTACCTGAACGACTGACTTGCTGATAGATGCAAAGGAATTTTCTTTTTTCCCCTCTCTGGGGAAATTCTAAGGCTGCAAGTTGCTTGAAGGAAGAAGAGGTGCCCCTGGGCTGCCGCTTCTGCAGTTCTTCTGCATTTGCATTGGCACAGACACAGGGAGCAAGGAATTGGAGAAATAAGAGGAAGGCAGATGCAACCAGGGTAGACTGGCCCAATACATTACACCTGCTTCAAAAGGACTACCATCTCTTTTTGTCCAAGGTCTACTTTCTATGACTGGTCCCTGCCTGCCCTGCACCCCCATTAAAGGGGAAATCTGGTCAGACCTGAAGCATAAAGAACAGGGTAGGAGGTATCAGTTGAACATTCTATCCAAGATTCTGTATCTTTTGCTGCCCACTACTGCAACAAAGCTTAATAACATGTCAATCATACCAAGTAATCTCTGTATTTTTATCCTTAAGGCACCAGCCATATGAGACTTACTTCAGGCCACTTGGATGGTGCTACAAACATTCTTAAGCTTACATGATCTAAATATTCACAGATCAAGCTCTCCTACTTTTACAGCTACTGTTCTTGCTACAGTTTTGAGCTACTGTTCTAAGACCCAGACCAGTTACAGGCTGAAAATGAATATAGCAGAAAGGTCAAAGGGAGGGAGAAACTCTGTGCCCTGTGGCTTGCAGGGTTGCCATCCACGTAGGCCCTTGTGGAACCATACGCGTCATGTTGAGCACTTGTGATGGAAAAGAACTGGCCTCAGTGTCCCAGGCTATATCAGCTCATGCTCTGGTTCCTAAGAATCAGCCTCACATGCAGCAAAGCCCAGGGGAAGTTCTTAAAAGCAAGGGCAACAAAAGACAGGAAAACTAACTTATCAATCAAATTGTGCGAAATTGCTCTTAAGTTTTGCTCTTTTCCTATTTTCTTCAATAACTAATCAGTCAGAAAAAAACCTGATCAAAGCTAGCACAGACTGCTATCGCTTAAAAGCGTTACTCAAAAGATCTTCTAACCCATTTAACAGCTATCACTTCAGTAATGAATTAACTGAAATCCATTTAGTTTACACACAATTAAATTGGTCAATGCAATAAGCAAAATAAACCTGTGATGTAAAACTTAACCACTATCCAAAATTCACTCCACCTTTTTTTGTTTTCAGAGCTTTACTGCCACACTATTTTGCAAATATATTTGTAATTGGAATAGAATCTGTTTCATTTATGCCATGGTGGGATGAACAGTTACTAGCTTTGACTGAGTACAACATTTCCTTTACCCACTGGAGTAAGGCTCTCCACAAAACTGATACATCAGCATAAAACGATCTAAAGAAAGTGTGAACCTTGCAGCTTTATTTAACTGATGTGAAATGAAACAGAGGCAAACACACATTTTACATTGTAGGCTGTTTCATCAGAAGTATAATCATTTATGGCTTAGTTTTGCGTGTCAAAGCATATTTTTTCTTTACCTGCTATTCCATTTCAGTTTTTAACATTTAATCTTAGAGATATGTCTTGATGGTAGCAGACAATCTTACCAAAGTCCCTTTGAAAACAGCAAAAATCCACTTGTATCAAACAGTAATTTATAGAGGAGTACACTCACTTTTCAATCTCAACCAGCAAAACTTCTTTCAAATATTCATGTTCTTCTTGGTTACTTTAAAAGTTTCCAGCTAGAATTCTACAAGTACACTTTCCAGTTTGTTACATTTTTGATGCCTGCCTTGAGAATTTTGTTAGGGCTTGCAACAACCCCTAACAACAACATCATTCAGCAGGATCTAACACAGTCCGTTTGTTACTATCTGTGGTCAAGATCATGGTATCAGGGGTAACAGAGATGTAAAAATATTCCCAAACATCCTCTCCCTGAAATGTGCCCTTGAAAGGAACTTGTACAGCCAAATGAATATTTTTAAAGTTTTAAAAAAGCCTAAAGTAACACCTGCTTTTGACAAGTCCCTTTACACACATACTAAAGGATAGTATTTTTAGTGCCTGTGTTTGCAACATGTATCACGGTAATTATGATGTGTCAGAAAATATGTATTATTATACACACACACAAGAGTGAGAAGCACTTTTTTCCACAAGTGGAGATAAGAAACATAGGTTAAAATAGATTAACAGTTACCAATTCTTCTCAAATGCTTAAAACAAGATGAAAGACAGATCAGAAGGTTAACATTAAATATTATACTCATATTCAGAGTAGTCTGTGAGAGCATACTGATACTTCATACAGTATTGGTTTTGCCTAGTCTTTGTCAGCTTTTAACTCTTACCAAAACCTAAGTGCTACGTCTTAAATTTTCATATATTTACTAGTAGTCTTCACTGAAGTAAAAGTCACCTGTTCAGATAGACAGGCACACAAACACATAAGGAGAAAATTGTTACCATCATTCCAGTTCAAAAGAAAGGTAATTTGCAAAGTACGTCACCATGAGCAGAAGACAGGGCACCATTTATTCACTCAGCTTGTAAGTGAAATCTATCAATATTCTCCTGAAAAAATAGTACTACTGATAACTGTAAGCCAGTTTTCCACTCTCTTCAAAATCTTCCAGGTTACCAGCCAAATATAATTTTGTAATTTTTCTCTTATGCTACAATACAACCAAGGAAACATGGCATCACAGGCTACACACAACTTCAAATACCCACTCACTAGGCACAACCAAATAGAAATGCTTTTAAAACTTTTCAGTCTTTTCAAGCTAAACATTAAATAAAACAGATTTATGGGCTTGGAGGAATCACAATCATGGTCTTGTTTTGCCCCAATCCCAGTATCTCTGCAAACCCTTCTGCACACTTCTATCAGTGATACTTTTCCCAGTTATACTTTTCCTCTGCAATTATATATGAGACAATTTGCTTGCACTGAGATTTTGAAAAAGAGCTAGAAAGATGCTAACTTGTAAATGATAAAATGCAGTGTACTCAAGAGGAAAAACAACTGACTTATACTTCAAAATTAGCAGATTAACAAATTTTACTGTTCTGTTCCCCCCCCACTCCAGCCCAACTTATAAATATCAGCCATTATAATCAAGCATGGTTTACTCATGAGGTTGATCTTTAATGATGCTGACTCAGCTGATGCTGATGAGATTTTAAAAGAGACTTTCTTGATTAGATTGCAATGTTACGGCTTCTTAGTATCACCAGAAACCTACTGTCTAAATACTGAGCACTGTTACAGGAGTGAGGGGTTTATTCTTTTTCTCCTGCGCGGTCTGAACACGTTACTCCTGTACAAAACAGCATCAGTCTATTCTCTATAGGTAGGAGCATCTCCTTTCAGATACCCAGAAAAATCCAGGCACCATCAGAGACGTACCTGAAATGCGGACGCTAAGCAAAAGCAAAATCTGCATGTATGCCACTGATTGCCCATATATTGCTATTTTTGGAGGTAAAAAAATCTACTTGCAGACAAAATGTTACTGATTACATGTGTAGCTACACTGAACCAACCCCACTTGAGTTCTGATCAGCAATAGAATGTCACATTGCTCGTTTGAGGCATAATCAAATCATTGGGGATACAAAAGGATATTACACCTATGAGCTAAGTAAAGCTCCGCTCTTAATAGCAAGATTCTTTCACATCCTTCATCCAGCCAAAAAACTACTTCTCAATGCCATTCGACTCCCAAATATATTTTTAAAGTTACCTGTAAAATTCTGTCTCTTGCCCGGACATTTCCATCAGACTTAGACCAATGTATGCATCCAAATACACTTCAGAAATCACCAGTGTTACCGCAGCACAAGAGACAAAAGTAATCTCATTGATCAGTTCAATTTAAGCAATTTTTATCAAACACTGATTAACGTCTGTTACACATTAAATAACAAAAACTAGTGAGCTGATCATTTGCATGCCACATACAGCCTCCTCCATCAGCAAGACGAAAGGAAAGATTTCCTTTATATCATTAGCTGTTTTTTAGTTACCATGATATAAATCAACGCACAATAAAGAGGCACTAGAAATCACACTGTTCCTAGACTAGAGAGAAGATAGAAAGCAATTTCCTAATTAGAAAGCAGAGTGGGAATCAAATTACCAGCTTATTCTGTAGTGACACAGGAGATACAAATAATACGCACCCAAAAGAGATTAAGCATCAAAAGGCACAGAGTTTTGTAAAACTTGAACATTTAAAACAGGAAAGGAAAACAAACCAACCAAACCAAGGGAAAAAGTTTTAAATAACAAGTTTGAAGAATGTGAAGAGTTTGTGAAAGCAAAGAGGAAATGTTTGTTCATAAGGTATTTCTGCATAATACGTGCAGTCTTTCTGCATTTCATTTGGCTGAATACGTGGGAAAGGAAACAGGATCCCAGCCTGGATGAAATCAGACCTGCATAATGTAATCAAGAATAAGATGGTACTATGTATCAGATATAATATAAAACAGGTAGAAGTCAAAATGAGGAAAGGAAAGTCAAATATGGAAAATGGACATAAACTGTACAAGAAGCTGAGATTTTCCCGCAAGTACATTAAAAACATCAGATTCTAAAAAATGTGCTGACAGCAGAGGTATGAATGAAAGTAAATGCACTCATTAATTCCATATTCACAAGAGAGCAGGGTCATCAACAGAAGTCATTTGTTGAGGCTGAAAAATTGTTATCAGGAAAAGTATCATGCCAGAGAATGTTAAAGAAACCCCAAGACATACAATAACACAAACTACAGGCATCAATAGAAAACTAAATATATTGAGATGTCCTCTAATCTTAAATTCATTCAGATACTTTTCAGTTATATGCTGAAAATAACAAGAAACTGCCTTGAAAATCCCATCTAAAAGATGTAAAGAAATCAAAGACTACACTGAAGTTAACATTTTGCTTTAAGGAGTCAAATTAAGAAATTCAGTTAACTTTTAGTATAAAGTGACCACTAGTAATAAGATCCCAGTGTTCAACCCTTTTTTTTTTTTTAAAACTAAAGATGATTTCTTTGTAATCCATACTCTCTCAGATTTTATGAATAATTCCTTAAAAATAAATATACATTAATTCAAGATTCTTATCATACACATAAGAAATATGAAATAAGGCTAGAAAAGAGAAAAATGTGCAAGAAGTGAGACTAATAAAGCACTAAAATAGCATTGTATCTGGATTTTAAAAACACTGCCCAACAAGTCAAGATTCCAGCACTACAGGAACACTCCATCTGCCCACTGCTATGATTATTCACACAGAGATCCTAGCGTTGGACAACCCAGCACTACACAAATCATGACAATTGCAAAGGGAAGGCTTCCCAGATATTTTTCCCTGACTTGAATTAGGACCTTGCCCTCTACAGAAGAAAATAAGGGTCAACCTACTTAAATATCCAGAGATTTTTTTTTTTTTTTACTTAAGGTCATTCCTAATGTGCTTATGGTCATGTTTTAGACACAGTCACAGCCAGCAGTAACTGCTACCCTTGACTAAGTAACTGCATCACAAATTACAGTTTCCCTTCTAACACTAAAACGAATGAAAATCTGAGCCCAGAGGTTCTGTATTTTGCAGAACTTCCCAGTGAGGCTGCCAGCCCTGTACATTCATTTCAGTGAAGAGGACCCAAATCAACAAAGGACTAAGCATATGCTTAATTATACTTAAGCATGTGCTTAAGTATCTCCTAAACTGGCACTGTAATTACGATTACATTTTCTAGGATATCAGTTTGACACTAATTGTAATCAATGCAAATTTATTCTTTCTGGTATTTGTTCACGGAGCAATCCTGGTTTCAGCTGAACGTATCTATTGCTCTCGTAACACAACTCAGCACTTTTCTGTCTCTGGGCTGAAATGAGCAGTTACTGTTCGACAGTATTTCTGGATTGCTTAAATTCCATGGAATTGCTTTGTTGTTTTACAAAAAAAAAAACCAAAACAACACAACATTTTAAAACATTAAACTGCTCATATGATATGAACAGTTAGAGGAGAAAATATTTACATAAAATTAAATACATAACTAAAATTACTGTTCTACAAAAAGAACACCAATCAAAAGGGCTTTTAAGTGGAAATCTATATGCTGTATTTCTGCTACAGAGAAGTAGCAGACTGGAAAAGTCTGTCTGAACTCTCACAGCTGCCTGGATATCTTAGCTGAAATGATTTCAGTGTTCAGAGATAGCTGGGGAAAAGCAGCTTTTTCTCTCCCTGGCTTGCTGCTACAGACAACGAAAAATCCAGGGATCACTATGTGACTTCTTTTCCTGCTGTGTATAATCGAGAAGGTAAGGGCTTCCTACTCCTCTCAGGAGAGTTTGAAGCCTTATCTCTTCTGTGAGTAAAACACCACAGGAGGGAGTTAAAAATAAGGGAGAACTGGGTGCCCATAAGAGAACAATTAGTATCTTGCATGCACCACAGGAGAGCTGCTTACACACACTCCTTGCATGCTGATGTTGGAAGAAAGGGAATTAGCATTTTCTAGCATCACCTTTAATACCTCACTAAATGTAGTGTCAAGTAGTAGTTTACTAATAAGTGTGCCTGCAATAGCTTGCAGTTAGCTGAGTTTAGAATATTTCCTGCATAACAAATCAAACAGCCTATGGTAACCTTTATATCCAGTCCATAAAATTCCATTTAATCTACAACTCACCTTTGGAAAGACATCCCATGTTAAATTTACAAACTTCAAATAATAAATTAAATCTAGAGACTTCACCACATCCTCAGAAAAGCCTTTCAATAGCTGAAGTACTTCCAAGTTTAAAACATGCATTTAATTCTGATTTTATCTAGCTTGAGCTTCAAACAACTGGCTCGTGTTATTTTCCCTGTGCTGTGAAGAATTACTTGGAGCTGGACATCTCATGCCCATAGACACAAATAGTACTCAAATCATCGCTATACCTTAATTTCAGTAACTTAGCTTCAAAGTTTTCTTACTACATGGAACTTTTTCTTTCTAGAAAGATTCATTCTTGTAGCTGTTTTTCTGAAGTCTTGCTCAACTTTTCCACAAGCCTTTCAAAATTCTGGGCTGAAAAGAGAATCTGAAAACAGTAGTCTAGCACTACACTCAGTAATACCAAATAGCAAAGCAACTCAGCCTTCTTATTCCAAGCTTATATCATGTTTCACACTTCTAGCTTCCAGGTTTTAATGAAGTTCACATTCATTTGAGTAAGACAGGCACTTTAAAATCCAAATCCATACATTAAGTCTGAAAGTGAGATTTACAGATGGCTCACAAATTTAAAATTGTGATCTTCATACAGTTGCATTAGCCTAGAAAGATCTGAATTTCATAAGCCTATCAGTTTCAAAACTCAGGCTCCCTATGATTCCCAAAATTCTGGTGGAGAAGACTAATAGTGCCTCAGGTCTTGACATAGCTGAGGAACTTGACATTTACTTCATGCTCACCTCCCAGCAAGGTCAAAAAACTAAGCCACCCATGCATCCTGTACAACAAATAAAGTTGAAATGCAGCAGAATTCTCACTCCTTACAAATTCAGCTGGAGGATATGGTATCTCCTTTTTATTTATAGATCAGCTAACCCACCAAAGATGTGAGACAATTAAGACTTCATCCTCTCTCTTTGAAGAAAGAATTCAAATAGAACCACTCAGAAAAGTGTACTTACTTTTAGTGTATAGGTTAACTTTCAGTGTATATATAACTATAAATAGATATGTGTGTGAATTATAGAGAGTGATGAAGGAATGCTCTAGAAACACCTCTAAGAAATGTTCCATTTCATATCTGATGTTTTTTATTTCTTTAGGATCAGAGAGTGAACATGATTCTTACCTTATTCCTACCCCAAGGACTCTGAGAAACTTTATAGACTACCTTGTTCATAATTTCTGGAATTAGGAAGAGCTTTCAGCTGGGTGTCCTAATTTAGAGATGCACAGTTATGTTCACTTTCCCTCCAGCCCAATGAATCTGCCATTATACCATGCTCCATCCTAGACACCTGAGCACAGAGAATATGCCCCTGATAGTAGTGAACGATTCATCTAGATCTCAAGCAGCTAGAATGACTTACAATGTACACAGCACTTTGTACTCTGGATGGGGTTTTAGGAAGCTTTTTGCACAAGAGTCATGCATCATTTGCATTCAACTCTGTCCCTATTTAACACAACTTCTAACGGGAGCCATGAATTTCAGCTTCAGATTGGCAGACGCTTAGCTGAGGTATCACACCACTGACCACCTCCGTGCTTCAGCCCTGAGAGTAAATCCCAGACAACATCATCATATTCTGTTACTCCCGTATTACAAATAGACTCTCTGTTCGTGAACACGTGAATTCAACTTTACTAAATGTTCTTTAAATGATTTAGAATAGGTAATTTCCTGTTCCACTATTTTTTTTAATCTGGATAGCAGAGCGTTACATGCTAAGAGTATGTAACAGTGAAAACCCACAAGGAACACCCCGGCTGGTGTACCCTTTTCTCTAATACCTTGAGATATACCACTTTGCTTCTGAGATATTCACAAAGACAAATTGAGACACAGATACTCCGTACCCCCGATTTGTGTTATCACAATTTTAACGTAGAACATTTTAAATCAGTATTGATTCTACCAGGTGATAGTCACCATTATTTATTTGCTAGTACTCCATAATGTGGATAGGTCTAGATTTCTCCTGAGTTCATCCATTCAAAGCTACTCATTAATACTGCTACAGCTACATGAAAACTGAACATTATTCTCACTCCTAACAGCTATTTCTTCAGCATCAGGAACACAGGAAGGGGTGGTGCTGGACAGGGGGAGGGTTACATTGCCACTACTGAAAGTGTATCTGTTACATCGATAAATGAAAGACTTCAGTCTCTAGAAATAACGATCCAACATCATTCGCACGCACTAAATTCAGTTGAATAAAAGCTAAAAAGCAGAAAATAGACTAACTTGAATTGCAAATGTAATCACAGATGCCAGACACTAACCTTAAAGCTTTCAAGGTGAAATTCACCATCTCTGCACCATGCTGAGGATGGAGTGCAGTGCCCTAAGCAGGCATTGTGGGGATGGGAGCCACCCACCCCAGTTGTGCACGTGATAAAAAGTCTCTGCAAAGCTCCTTTCATTCTGATTCTATTCATAAGCTGGTAGAAAAGCTGCATTTTTTTCCTTCCTGCTACAAGGTCAGAAACACAAGATCTTCATAACCACGGAATTGGAGGCCTCTCCCTCCTCTGTGGCATGAAAAGTCAGGAGACAAGGCCCTCATATCAGGGTTCCATCTTATCTTGTGGCAGATTTGTTGTGCTCTAAGGAATAAACAGGTTGGATCATCAATCATTCAAAACCAGAGAACTAAACATTTCACTTCCAGCACGTAAAGCCACTTGTTTCAAGTAAGGATCCCCAATAACCCTCTTTCTTGTTTTTCTTTCCTTCTCTGTTTCACTCACGATACCTCCTTGAGTGGCTCAAGCTGACAGCAGTGCTGCTAAGGATCAAACACTCAAAGCTTTACTTTCAAGCATCAGGCAGTAGACATGCTTATTAATATTCACTAGATAATATCCTACTTTGCTGATAGAAGTTCTCTCAAAAGAGCTTTCTTTGGTGGGGAAAAAAAAAAAGAATCCATGTACAGCAAATGAGCAAGTAACCACTATGAATTATTTGAAGGCAACCGTATGAAACAATGACCTTGAGAATCAAGCGACTGGGTGAACATTCCACATTCAAACAGTTTAATATAGCTCCTTCGGCAGCCAACATTTAGTGGATGATGATAATATGAAATAAGACAGAATCACCAATCCTTCCCACGCAGGCAGGTATATGCGAGTGTATCTACCAGAAAACAACAGCTTCCACAGATGATGCTAGGGTCTGCAGAAGATTGGAGGATGCCCTCTGACCATCAGCAATATTCTTTCCCAAACTGAAGCTAGAAGACTGACATATCAGCTAGATAAAAGACCGTTAAACAAAAAGTGGAACTATTCAGACGTTAATACAATGTGTCATTCTGTGACGCTTTTTAGCCCTTTATGCCCCAAATGATTAACTTCTATCATCCAGATACCTTTCCAAGCTGTACACCAATCCCCTCCAAAACACAACAGAGTTAGTCTGTGAACCTTACTTTCAGCTACTGCTTGATACCTGAAAGCAGATTTCTGGCATTATACATGCAGTATTCAAACAGATCACCCGATACAAGTATCTTAAGGCACTTTTGCATGTATAGGTTCAGAATAAGCGTGCTGGGCTTTAGGCAGGTTCTGACGAAGCATCAAGATATGAACATGAACAACAGGCATTTGCCTCAAGAGTAACAAAAAATTCTACTTGCCAGTGACCAGAAAATAAAGATTCAAAAGTACCAAATAGACCTACTGAAAAAGTAAGAAATAATGTCTTTTTCTTCTTCTGTCCTCTTTTTATTAAGTACTATGCAATCAAAGATCACAAGCAGTTGATGGACATGTTGATGAGCAAAACAACAGGGAGGATTAACTGCATTACAAAAGAAAAAGACAAAAAACTTCACAAGCACACCATATCGTGTGCGCATTTGCAAATCTCATACCAACAGGTCCCAACTGTTGGTAAATATGTGCATATTATCAAAGCTAAGCAAAGCAAGATAACCCCCCTCCCTTTGCCAAAGGGTGTGTGTTATCTAAACACACCAAGTGGTCCTTCTGCTGAAGAGATGAATTTTTTAAACATTAATTTTATAAATATATTTAATAATACAATGTTGAGGAAGCGCATGCAAAGCTACAGCTTTACAAAAGCAAAGAAACTAAGGATGTTTGAAGATCTTTTATTAATTCCATATGTAGACTTACAACACTTATGTAAAGCATGCAGGTGTTAAAATAATGTAGGACATTTCAGAATCTGTATCTTTGTTGAAAACTAAAAGTGAAATACATGGCTTTACTAAGGAAAGCTACTGCATTTTTTTTTTTTTTTTTATAATGGCTTTTCTTATCTGGAATAGTACAGCAGACTTGTGTGGCAGAGAGAAATGAATAATACTTTAAAGCAGCAATCCTAAATAGCTTATTAATAATAACAAATGGTTAACAAGTTGCCTTTATAAATTAATGATGTGAAGATGCATTTGATATGCTGTGAAGAAAACAGTTGTACGTAGTGATGTTCTCCAGTTTATAAGTGGGTTGTACAAGTTTTAATAGCAACCATTCTATAAAGCATTTCAAAATCATGTCAAAAAACTGTGGTGTTACCTTCAACAAAAGACAATAACTGAAATCCTATGTATATGAAAAGCATAGGCCATAGGAATGCTAAAGGCTAAGAACAGAGTGCATTTTTGCTAATAGGACTACAATCTGTTTTGAAATATATTGCTGTCAACACAAGATTGTACGGATCATCAACCAGCCAAGGAGAATCATAGAACGTTTTTGGCTGGAAAGGACCTCTACAGGTCATCTAGTCCAACCTCCCTACACAAGCAGGGGCATCTCTACCTAGGTCAATGCAGTTATTCTCTTCATTACAATTGTTGAAGAACAGTGAGCCAGTTCACAAGTTGAGGGGGGGTGAGAGGGAAGAAAAGGAAAGATAAGAAAAGATCTGTGTTGTACAGCCATCTCTGTGTTCTTTGATGCCCCTTGCTATGGTCAAATAAAGACAACACTTAGGGAGCTATAAGCAAATGATGAAAAAAAAGATATTTTTATTTGTCCACATTCATAGATCAGCAACCTTTTTTGCCAATGAAAATAGAAATTTTGGGGTAGGATTTGAAGGAATACAATAGGTTTGTTCTGAAAATCCATAATGAGGTCTTTCTAAAGCAAAGGAGAAACATGAATATTCACAAATGAAAGATAATGAGTTATGAAAGGTGGGGTTATGGGTGAAAGGAAGAGAGAGAGATCACCGAGATACAACAGACTGCAGATGGTCCCTGAAGGATGTAGAAAGCATATCAAACAAACTGCTAATCAAAGATGGAGAAAGATAATCAGTGGAGAGATATAGGAAAAGCAGATGATCAAAACAATCAATGCTCTTTGAAGCAACAACCTAGAGAGATCACAGTGAACTAAGTCAAATTGTCAAATTCAGGAAAATTAATGTGATAATAATAAAGTTGTTAGGTAAGAACCCAGACGGGACTTTAGTGTTAAGCAAAGTTCCATTATGTGGAAACTGCCTTCAAAACTCAGCCATGGTCTGGGAAACCCAAAGCTTCTGAGACAACACGGAGATGAGATTCACAGAAGAGTTGCTGATGTTCACATGATTGGTATCAGAAAGAGTAAAATAGGCTTAAGAGGGAAACAGAAGTACAATCCCTCCCTGAAATACAGTCAGCTCAAGGATAAGAGATCTCCAGCTGGAAATGTCAGGGACAGACTAATATCATTTGGACAGGAGCAAAACAGCTTTTTTTATATATATATAACATGACCCCAAAATGAAAGAAGAGTGGAGAGATTAAGAGAAATAAACATACACCAATGAGAGTGCCACAGAAAGCTGGAAGGGACATTAAAAGGAATATCATTGTTCTCCAAAGGATCTATCCAGACTGGGTTTAGATGTAGCAGGGAAGCAGAAGAAAAAAGATGTGGAAAAAAAGAAAGAACAGTCAGCTGTGCTGAAGGTGACTGACAGGCCATGGAAGACTAGATCTGGCTAGGAAGGAGTTAAAGATGACTTCAGCAAAACATAACCTCAGGAAAAGAAACCACTGAACAGAGAGGGCCAAACAAAGTCTGAGGAAAGGCGCTTCAGAGCATGTATTGTGAATTCAGTTTAACTATAAAAAGGAAAAATGTGGGATGCTGGGGATATAGCTAGAGAGTTAACTAGGATAAGGGTAAGTGCTCTTGTTTTTAAAGGCTGGTGTTTGCTTCTTTATGTGTGAAACAAGAGCAACAAAGGAAATTTTTACAGGAGAGCCAAAGAGAGCAAAATTAAAGGGAGAAGTGAGCAAGAGAAGCATGAGAGAAATTTGGATTATGGAGGGAAATCAACGGAATAAAGGAGAATCTACAAGAAACTTCAGTATCTGTACTTACCATGAAAGAGAACAGAGCTCAGAGAGCAAGGAAGCTTGTTATCAGACCATGTATGTAACATTATTGGCACTCACTTTCAAAGCTTTGGTATCAAGAATAGATAAAAGCGATATACAGAAGTCTGCTATAGCAGTAGCAATTGCTACAAAAAGGACTGCCAGCAAGTAAAATTAACAGCAGCACCCAAACTGCAGAATAAATTATATATTAAGGTGTTTGAGAATTCTTTTTAGGCAGAAGCTTTCCCTGGGGAGAGCAAGATTATATAGTCCTCACAGAGAAAACTGGCGTCGTTTCTCTACCAGTGCTCCGAGACAGATGCTCTGCTATTCGACACCATAAGGAATATTACCATGGTTAACATTTGTGTTGTTTACATGTCTGCTTTAGGCACTCAGTGACCTTAACCAGGTTGAGTTCCTTCTCACTGGAACAGACTGAATGAGACAGAGCTTTCCCAAAGACTGTTTTGTTGGTGTCAAATAGAAAACAAGGAATGAGAGGCAAAATTAAAAACCAAGTGAGATGACTATGACAAAACAAACCATAGGGTATACAGAACCCTCACATGCCAAAAGCTGAGACTACTCTCTTCTGTTTGCCTACCCCTTATCAGGTTTCAAGTTACTAAGAACATCTTGGAAAAACATTGTCTTGGTGTAGCAGCTGAAAGAAGGTAAGATGGTTTCTTTGTGATTTTTCCATGAAGCTCTCAAAGAAGAACTCAAAAGTGCCAGGACAAAAGGAGGAAGGAGGATGACCCTCTCAGTGGTGAACAGAAGGGGACAAGGTGCTGTGATACCCATGTGTCTGTTCCAGTTTCCTACCAGCCAGTGGCAGAGTTCCAGGACAATTCAAACAGAAGGGATGCAATGCTAGATGAACTGCACAAGGTCTAGGGCAATAAGGAAGTACCACAGGAGTAAGGTATGGGTTAGACCTTGCAGGCAGACCATAGTGTAGTGCAAAAATGGACAAAATCCAAGGACGTTGGCATAAGTCACATTATGCCATCACTGATTCCAATCCTGAATTGCTTAAATTGCATCAGCAATTCATAGTGTCCCTTTCCATCTACACTTAAGACTGAGAACTAGAGACATCAAGGAATTGTGTTGAACTTGCCATCAAATTTTCACATTCATATTTTGTCATAAATTCACACCTCAGAACAAAGAGTATATTTTGAAAACAGAACCATTTGGTGTTCCTCCAATGCCCTACTGCATCAAGGAACTTAGAGGCTGCAAGACAACGCACTCCAGTCTGGTGAACTACTTTGGTTCCCCTATGAATTACAGCAAGCCCCGGGTGCACTGACTGTTTCCTTCAGTAAAGCTAGTAAAGCGCTGTTTGTAGCTGCGTTCACCAGTCCCTGTTCTTACAAAGATGACCAGCCGCTCGTGACATATATTGCTGTTTCTCCAGTCCATCTCTACTCCATCACTAGCAGAGGACTCCTGAGCTGAATGTAGTAAAGAAGAGATACCAAACACAGCATTTGAGAAGGAAATACTGAATACAACAAGAAGAAATACAAATTTGTGTACATCATCACATGAATCCTTTGAAACAGAAGAACCATCTTCCTAGGTGAGCAGTCATAGTCTGTTAGGCTTAATTGTTCATCATAAAGTACTGAGATAACATATTTTCTTCCAACATATATTGCCATAGCCAGAGGCTGCACAAAGTAGCTCAAGTCTTTTCAACTGAGCCCAAAATACTCTGAGTACCCTAACACTGCCTTAAATTGCCTTTTCATTTAGAGAAACCCTTTTTTTATGAGGTGCGTGCAGAACACTGGGCAAAAACATTAGGAGTCTAATTGCTGAGCATTTATTGAAAAGGACTGCAATATACGTCAAAAGCAGAGTGAAAGTAATTCCAAGTGAAAAGATGATGAAAAGCTCCTCCTTTCTGGAAGCCTCAACTGGGTATGTTCCCCCTCCCCCCCACCCCCCCTCATTACAAAAGGAGAGAAATTAAATGCGAAATTCTGGCACAAAGCTTTTAATGTCAAATATGTATCCACCTTTTTCTAAGCGCTAAAATACTGCAATAACAACAAGAAAAAAAATCAGGAATTAAAAGCTTGCTAAATTGATAGAAAGTCATAATACCAGTGAAGTTTATCACTGGATATGTCAACCGTAGGGAAAATTAAGGAAGGAGAGACTAGAATAGTCTGCTTTGACATGTTTGAATTCATTGCATGTCTTCCGAGATAGTATATAGAGTGTAAATACTGTATGACTGAGATGTACTGGGGATCACACTCTCAAGATTAACAAGAAGGTCTGAGGCAGATAAAGAACTCCACAGTATGGCACAGTTCAGCAGCGTTAAAAAGATGGAAGGATTACAAGGATGGATTAACTCAGCAATTAGACTGTAAAAGAAAATACCCAGGCACTTCATATGTTCACAGAACCCCAGGTTCAAACAAAGCAGCAGCACTGGAACAGGAAAACCTACCAGCCCCAAATTCTGTCATCTGTAAGCTTTCTGTCACCAGTGTACATCACAGACTTGCAATTTATTCTAAAGACCAGCAAAACACAAAACTATTATTTTAACATTATCTGAAAAAACATCCCTTTGAGTTTAGGTACCCTTTAGATCCAAAACTGTTTCAGAAATTGGCACATGTAAAACTAGCAGAAGTGACAGGAATCAAACTCGTCCTCAGTGACACTACTGTATACAGCAGGAGCACAGAAGAAAATGACAAAAGCCTAATGAAACAACAACACAATCTACAAATTTTCATGCAAAATGTCAATCAGTACATACCAAACAAGTTACTTTGGTCAGATCTTCAAAAGAGAAGACATTAAGTTTGACTGAAAAAAGTGTATCAGTTACAAACTCTATACCAAAATCTGCATAAATCAAAGCACTCTCATGAGAAAGACAAGCACAGTAATTGGTACTGCAGACACTACAATAAAGTACACTTTAACTGATGTTAAACATCTGTCTAGGTGGTAAAGAAACAAAAATCCTTTGCTGGATTTTTGTTCAGACAAGCACTCAAAATTTAGAGTGAGAAGCAAAGTAAATATATTATTTGATCAAGATTATAAAGGAAGAATGTGGAAGAGCACCAACGTGAAAACAAGTCTTGGCCAGATACTCAGGAACTGGTTTCTTCCTCCTTGCCACGCTCAAGTTGAGAATGGCAATCAACACATAACATACAGGAATTCAACAAGATTAAATTACATAAATGGTCAGTAGGTACTAATCCTACCATCGAAAATCCCTTTGCAGTACACAAATCAAAGTCCTAACCTAACAGCATTGTATATTCCACTAGTGTGCTCAGAAATAGCCTCATCATTTGGTCATGTCTTCTCTCCTTAAGAAAAAATAATATATATACGCATTTTTTTAAGAAGTGCATCTCAAACCCAGCAAATTCTTGTCACTATTTAGCAGACAAAAGCCCATGCTGCAAGCAGGTAGCTTTTCTTGGTGACCTTTTACACTCTGTTCCACTTCATGAGCTCTGCATTAGTTCCATAATAAAATGGGCTTTTAAGGGGCAAAGTGTAAGGATTTAGATGCAGTAGATAATCTCAGTTGGTTTTTTTCTACAACGTCCCTAATGATCTTGCCAAGAGCTCTGCAAATGCTATAAGGGCAAAGGATTGATGATAGTTAATCCTTTTTCCGATTAACATAATCCCATGTGATTTTTCTTTCGGTGTAACTACAATTGCTACATGTTATTGCACTAGCAACATCTATCAACACTTACTTTGTACTACCTGATTAAGAGTATCAGTGAAAGTTTTCCTCTACCTCCAAACATCCCAAATCACATTTGTGCATGTACTGAAGGGACAAAATTTTTTATTAATAGTCTTCTGTTTGCAAAGTCCAGCCTGACTACCAAAATCATAAATACAGCGGCACATTTTAATAAGCATGAATAATCAAATGAATTTTCAAAACAATGCTGACAAATGCTGAGATTATATGTCACAGGGAGCTTTGGCTAAAGGTGCCAGGTTTAGCTCCTTTCTGTTCTCAGTCTGCACTGAAACTCCCCTGGGTGTAGGCAAGAATATACAAATGTGATCTACAATCCATACCTCTCTTGAGTTTAGAAAAGAAGTAAAATCATGTCTTTGCATTCTCAAAATAAACAGACTATACCAACCGGCAGAAGCTCTCAAATGCCGAGGCTGTAATAATCTTCCACTGTGATGTATTGATGAAAAAATGTTTTTCTGATTTAAAAACTCATTGTAATTTGAAAGGACATAATGCTTTGTTTGTACATTGTGTGCTAAAAGGTATGCCTCAGAAGTGTTTATCAAACAACATGTCATACAGTTCTAAACCAATTCTTCATGCGTATGAAAATCTGCCTCCTTTATAGTCTTTGAAGTGAACCCTAAGGGAATATTCCCACACATACCCTAATGCTGATTATTTTATCAGCCACAGGAGCAAAAAAGTGCTTTATCACAAAGACACCAATTAACGCAAAAACAAAAAGCCCTTCACTTCTATGTCTGATGTTGAAAGAAACTCAGTTACAAAATAATTAATGGGAAATGTAGCTTCTGTAATATACGTTGTGAATATACACTCCCCAATGCTTTGTTAAAAAAAGTGCTCCATTATGATTACAAAGGAAATACCTATTTTGTTTTTCTTTTCTGTTGCTAAGTATTGTATACACATTATCATCCTTTTACGTGCCATACACAGCTGCACAGCTTTTTATGAAACATACAGAGTAAATGATACTGCAAGTCATATTAATAGTGCATAATAAAAAAAATAAAGCTGTTGCAACACTGTACCAATTATTCAAAGTTTTATCCTAAAGACCCATATCAACATTTTGCTATTTAAGACAACTTTTATCTCAAAAGAGGCAACGACCTCCAAAAAAAAAAAAAACTAAGTTCCCGAAAAGCCAGCGTAGTTTCTATTTTATTTACTGCTCTTTAGTAAGTGCTGCTTACATTGCCCTCACTTAGGATTTTTCTGGAGCATGATCTGCCCTAAAACCATCAGCCCAAGAATGGTAAACTGTTGCAAAATGAAAAATAGATCTACATCAACGTAACTCAGCCAAAGCACAGACTTGCATGTTTGTCAAGGGAACGCTGTGTCATGCTGCTTTGTTTGCTGGGAAGCATTCACCACACATGTAACCAAGTAATAATTTGAACAGTTCTTCACAATTTGTCTTGGGAAAATGTAAGAAACTACCAAACGTTACAGTAAAGCACTTGACTTTTTCTATTGGCAATTGATGCTCATACAGGTCTTCACCTCATCTACATGAAGCTCCAGAGGCAGTGACCAACTTTTGACAACTTCATTCAGGTTTTAGTACATGTTTCTATTTGTGACCCTGCCTAGGCTCCAACCAGGACAGTCTCCTTGTGCCAGAGGCTGTGCATCCCAGTCTTGCTCCAAGAGCTCACAGCCTCAGAGTTACGTCGTGTCTGCCCAGTTTACGCTTCTGTTTATGCTGGGAGGTACTTCTGGGTCTGCAAAAAAATAAGAATGACCCCCCACCCCAAACTGCTTCAAGTGGTAGAAATACAAAAGGTGTATTTGTACGGGACATAGATAACTGTCAGAAGATCCTACTGCTGCAGAAATGACTGTGGCAGGACTCCAGGCTGCAGCCTCCAGGACAGAAGGACCTCTCGCAGACAACTGACCTGAACCTTGCAGGGCAGCTCTGCATTGCACACACTGCTAATCCGGTCTCAGTCAACAGGGTGTAGAATTGCTCGGCACTTGTGGAGTACCATGTCCATGGCTCCCAGAATGGCAACAATGCTCCTACATGTAGCCCATCCCAACTGCTAGCGAGTTAAAGGTGTTCCCTGAAGGAGTACCTCAGTAACACTAACCTCCTGTTCTTACTCACAAACACAATATGCTTGAGATGTACATGGATTTTTTACCACTGGATAAAAAAAACTACCAAACCAAACAAAAAACCCCCAAACAATAAAACTTCCTCTTCCTCTCATGCCAAACTAAACAGGCAGATGGACTTCCTCAGGCTCTGATTTCCTCATGTCCCTATGTCCTCCTTCCATTCCCCAATATTCAATACTCTGATCAAAACAAGCATTGAAGCAGGACCACCAGTAACACTAATAAGACGGATACATAGCAACCTACAGACTTTCTTCTTGTGATGGCTGGAAAACCAGTGGTTCTGTGTTTCTGGGTTTGGGTGGGGCTTTTTTTCCTCATTGCAGGCCTAGGATATTTATATTTTATAGAGAGAGCCCTTAGTAATAATCTGTGTCAGAACTACTCATCTGTACATAACCAAGTCGGAGGAAGCCTGCTCTCTGAACCAGTGTGCCTTTTGCTGATTTACAAATACGTTTGCAAGGCTGGCAAAGTTAATTAAAGTTAATAGAAAATTTTAAAGCAAAAATAAAAAATACAGCAGTAAGAAAAATTAATTAAAAAATGATCTATCATCTGAAAGCTGCAGAAGGAGCTGCATTCTCACAGGGGATACAAATGACTGCCATTTTATACTTTAACTTCTTCCAGACAGTACAGCACAACAGACTAATCAACTGTGTCTGTGTAATATCTTCAGACTAATGATTGGGCTTAGGTTGCCAGCTAGGGATTTCCTCATTCATTACTTTCAACATCTCTACTGACTCTCAAAACACTACAGACTTGTTTAGCTTCTCATCTTCTGCAGAGAGGAAGAAAAGTTATGCGATTATGGCTCAGCACAGCGTCACGTCTCTTCCTTCCTTGGCTTTGCTCTACCCCTCCTTTGAGAATTTTAGCATTTCATCAACATTGTGTGTGCCTCTATCTGTCCATTTGCAAGATGCAGGTGTCCTCAGCGTGCCAAAGAGGAGCAATTTGCTTTTTTTTCATGAAGTACTTTCAGATATCCATATGCAAGGTAACATCAAACTCAATGCTCTTATATTTCCAACTTTTTGCTTTCACAAAAGAGTATATGTAAAGGATCATTCTGCACAGGCATAAAAGCTATGCCTAGATACACAGGATGCATTTGCAAGATTTTTATTTTATTTTTATGTTCACAGACTCCAATAAGGTGCTAGTGCTCAGAACCAGGAGATCCAAAATTTGTCACTGGCCCTTCCAATAATTTTTTTAAGTTACGGACAAGTCACTTCTGTTAGCTAGAATTTATCTTCCTAAGAAATGGAAGCATTACCTTGCGGAGCTTGATGAGAAATCAAACTTACAAACACAGTTTTTATTTTTTTAAGATAGAAAGTGTTAATGTTTTGAAGCCACAGATCTATTAATTCCTGATTCCATTCATGGCATGAAAATTGAGCCCAGAAATTAAATGACCTTAGAAAGGATCTGCACATTCTTAGCTCCTCTGAGAATCAGGCTGTCCTTGTTTTAGACTATGATATAGATTTGCTTAATTGGGGCAGAGAGACATCATCTCTGGTGCTTTTTTTTTTTTTTAAATAATGCCTATCTAGATTTTTTAAAAACACCCAAACATGACCAATACTGGTGATTACTTCCTGCTGTTTCTGGACTGTTAGTCTGGGTGCTGCCTTGATTCTGTCCAGCTTGAGCACTGACTCATATTTCCAGCAAGCCCTGGGGAAAAGGGACCTTCGGAAAGCACAAGCACAGTTTGTGCTCGTCCTCTGCATACTGATAAGAAAGAGTTAAGATGCTGCCAGGCCCTTCAATAACCACTAGCATAAAATCAATTCAATTCAACCAGAATTGAAAGACAGACGAACTTCATTCCCTGTCTTCATGATGTCAAAAGGTTAAAAGAAACCAAACACCTTCACTTTCACCGGAGAAAGAGAATAAACTTCTCTTTCAGAACTTTTCAGCTACTTGGCCTCATCAATTTCCTAACTTTCATTTTTTCAACCTATTCTCCTCAGATCCAGAGATCTTCTAACATTCCTAGTATAAACACTCTATCATTCTAACCAATACAATACTGGGAGAACTGTGTATTTCCCTTCTACTTCCACCAACCACGATGAAAAAAAAGGGGAACTGAGGTAGCTAATATGACGCAAACTCATCTCCTTTCTTTCAGCTAACATCAGGATAAGTGACAAGCCAATTGTAAAGCTAAATTGTCATTAGTCACCAGAGCTGAGCTCTCCTTGCTCTAGTATTCTGGCCTTAATCTACTCGATGTGTGACTTAATACTGCTTAAATATAATCACCAATATTAATTTTTTAGGTAATTTGCAGCTAATTCAGAATTTGATTATTTACCCTGAGAGTTCACTTTAAGCTACTCGCCACTTTCACTAATGCTCAGTCACTGGAAAATAAACAGAAAGAGTGCAAGAGGTTCCACAACAGTCAAAATAAATTAGCGAACTAAAATTAAAGAACTGGTTACAGGAAACTTTTTGCAACACTTATTAGGCTGTAAAGAAGCAAAAATCTTCTGCAAGGATTGGATTAGTTTTAAGTAGGATTAAGAAGGCTATTTCTATAAAACACAAAGTGAAATTTTGTCACTTGCAGAAAAGGATCTTGTATTTCAACACTGAACTGAAAACATCACATCAGTAAAGAATGTTGTACTTCCCCGGCACCAAAATGCCAGCCAAATTCTTGACAGTGCTGGGGAGAATATGGATACTGTCAGAGTATTTATTTTTCAAATTTCTATCAGCCATTTCCATATGAATCAATTTTCTAACTCTGGGCAACAACAATGCATAATTTCTTGAATATAAATATACAACATTTCGTTGATAAACAGCAAGGAAATATAAAGAGGTTTCATATGTTTACATAAATATATTATTGCCTGGCATACCAGTTTGTTCAACTCATTAGATGACCTATACGCCATGCTGTAAAGGTCAAAGTAGGAGAGAAAGGGGAAAAAATCAGAGAGACAATTCCTCTGGGAAAAGAAAAAAAAAAAAACAAAAAAACACACCCTCAAAATAAACTAATTTTGTATCAATATGTAGGTACAAAATAGGACTGTACAGACCAGAACTAAAGAACACACTGATTACTCTACCAGCAAATATGTACTACCCTAAAGCGGTCACTCAAGTTCTTTTTCTTTCTTCCCAATAATTCATTTTTCCTTCGCGTAATATCATTTCCACTCCACCAACATCATTCCACCCAACACAATTACATGAGTGGCCGGGCCCCTCTGGACCTGTATTTGTTCCTATGGAAGGAGTTTATACAGGGCTGGTAAGAAATGCATTGAGGGTCTTGAATTCATATTTATTCCTTAACACAAGGAAAAGACGTGTCTTTCACTTGTCGGGTTGGGGTTTGTTTTTTTTTTAAATATGATTTTTAAAGCTCAAAATCACGTGGTTATATACCTGTAAGCAAACCAAAATGAAGTATGTTTTATATTTCTCATGTATGTAAATAATAACATCAACTTTACTGTTGTTGATCAATGACATGGAGAAAATTCAATCATCGTCATCTGGAGGGGAGAATCAATACAGCAAAAAACCCATTTTTTTATTTGGAATAACATACCTCAAGACAGTATTTTGAACCAAGTAATAGCTCAAGGAAGACCGACATGGCCAAATTCATCTGACAATAACACCCTCAAAAGCTACCGTAACATTACATTATCAGTAAGAAGTACCAAGTATCTTGCCCGCTGCAAGTACTTTGTGTGCTTCAAAGAATAAGCAACTTTCAACTCCTTATTTTCAATTTAGATCGTTAATACAGTTGCAGTATTTTAATCAGAGCAGAATAGCATTCCAGATCAAATTAAACCATTTGTATTGTTGCTAGACACTTAACTCCAGAGTGCTTGTGCTGAATAAAATAACAGTTTTATACCATAGTGTTTACAAGAATCAGATGCGTAAAATAAGAAATCGTATTAATCTATCATGTTGCACTAGAAAATGAAACAAGTGAAGTCTGCTTAGCACTGTACACAGAGGAACAAAATAATAGGATTATTCTGCATTTACAGTTCTGTAGTAACAGTGCCATTTTTTCTAGTTAGAGTACTGTTTGAATTTCAGATTGAGATAAAATTCTCAATTGATGTGCAGCCATCATAACACCTCTCCACTTCAGCAAAACTTCCCCATCTCTCAAGTTTCATATTGAATTTTGCAGCCATCAGTAGACTGCCCATCTGCTGAAGAAAAAACATACTTCCAAGAAGAGTTTTCTGTATCACAGAATAAATTACCATTGAGCAGTTGTTCTTGACTGGCTGATTGGGTGAGAGGAATATGCTATTAGTCTGTAACAGAAATCTTAAATGAGTTCAATCACAAAACTACTTTACATTCCAGGAGGACAGCATTTCAACACGTTGTTGGTAATATTTAATCATCATCCAGATCTCTACTCATGGACACTGCTAGAACAAAAAGATAGCCCCTGCCCCAGAGACTTCAAGCCTCAGTTCAGGCCAAGGCACTCTAAACTAAGAAACTCTAATGAAAGGAAATAGTGCAGCCCTTAGAGTTCAACCTGTGCTGCAACCTTAGGAAAAAGGCTTGGTGAAACTATAGACATTCTAGGAAAAGACATTCGTAGATGTTTCCATTCTAGACACTTGATTTTTACTATTGAAGATCTGCCATTCTGTTTTAATGAACGTGTCTCTAAAGCTTAATTTATCATCAAACGTTCACATCCGTCAAACTTACCCTCAGATCTCTTTCAGGACAATTTATTTGTGAAGTTACTTGTTTAAAAGGAAAAAAAAGAAAATATGAGTTAAAAGGGGGGATGGATATACACTGGTCACTCCGCTGCTTTCAATGCCTATCCAATTAGATATACATGATGTAAGCAGAAGTCCAGTGTCTTAAGCACAAACATCTTTTTCACCCTCATAAAAATAAAGATTCGCAATCGGGAACCTCAGTTTTGCAAAATTACTACTTTCCTTTGATTAGTCATAACTGCATTGCTGCCATATTTAACATGATTCTTCATTCAGATAAATTACCATTAATTTGAAAGCATAAGAGATTTAAATTCCATGAAGGAGGCTACAGGTCAAAATTAAATATATATTGGCCTATTTCTGTTGATTCCTTTATACTCAAATTGCTTAAGCATATACAAGTAATCTCAGGAAGAGGAGAAATAAAATAATTGAAGTATAACAAAGCACACTGATATAAAGAAATTGCATCCATTTCAATTATCTTTTTGATGGTCATCAACTACAGTGAAGACATGGAGATTCTTTTAGGGGTCTAAGTGATACTGACACGTTAATTAAATATACATCATACCAGAATGGCAAAGCAGTTGACACAAAGGTGATGCCAACTTTGCCTTTTCTCTTGTATTAATAATGTAATTACTAAATGTAAATTAATGTAATTAGGTCTGTTCCTATGTTCATCAGATTTTACTGACATTAAAACCTAGGTTGTATCACTTGCTTAATAACAAGTAAACTCATGCTTTCTAGTTAGTACTTCAAGAAACTCTGACTAAGCACTGTAAAGGTTCTTTTAGGGTTAGAATATTCCAAAGTAAACAATTTAGCACTTTTCTAAAAGTGCCAGATAACATTCTCGAACAGCATGTTAATCCACTTATTATGCTACTTGGGCACCAACGCATTAGGTTTGTCACTTCCAGAAACAGCATTAAAAATGTGAAAGTGTGGACGGAGTGAAGCTTTAACAGGAATTTGACTCCTGCTTATGTACATCATACGTAAACAAGATAATTGCCCATCTACATAGAGAGAAAATGCATTTATGATAAAATCTAGGAAGCTCATTGACACGCTATTAAGTGCTGTCCAGATCTTTGGCAGTCATGTCCTTTCATAGAACCCTAATATTATTTTTAAGCCTGAAAACTTTAACATGAATGCACCTTACGCATTAAAGACTCCAATCCAAAGCATCCTGTGACCAAAGACAGCCCTGGTGTTACCCCAGCAGACCTTTGGGCCGGGCATTATACGTACAATGCAGCCAATGGCTGGATTAATTCTGCAGACTTGCAGGTCTTACCATAACCTCGTTGTATCGTGTCTTATGATATCAGCACCTCAGTATTTGCATTCCCTACCCAGCTGCAACTCCTGCATGAGCATTTTACGGGTCAGTGTTGCAGCACAAGAAACCTTACAAGCCTCATGCTGTCAGGAAGATTTGCAGACTACATTCTGTGGGACCCACTGGAGTGCAGAGTAGCCATTCTCCTGTTTCTTCAACCACCTACACACCTTCAGACCATCAGGACTTTCCAGCTACAAAGTTAAGATCTGGCTAACAGGCAGCAATGCCACGAATGGGCCAGAGGGCAATGAGTTGGTACGTGAATCCAGGTAGATTAATTGTGCATCTTGCTTTGTTACTCTGTTCTGTATTCATGCAAACCCATCTTTTCAAGCTTTACATAAATAGCTGGTTATGTGAAACTGAAGTGGAAACTGAAAGTGGAACAAGGCCTTTGCCTAAAGTGCTGTGAACAAGGCCCAACAAAGGAATGAAAAAGATACTTCCCAAAACACTGCAACCACAAAAAGGCAATACAGTGCATACTTCTCAACAGATTTTTCTAAATAAGAATGGGTAGGTGAAACTAGTATTTGACCCACGACAATTGCAGACATTCAAGTTTAATAATTCCCAGCTCTCTCAAGGAAGAAAAGAAAAAAAGGCAAAAAAAAGCAGTATCTAACTTCAGATTCTTCCAATAATTTCTTAATCTTTGGAAAAGTCACACAGTTATACAAAACATATATTTAGTTTTCATTTTTCTTTAATGGAATTTTCTATGAAAGCTAGTGGAGCTGGAAAATAGAAGCAATTTCCATAAATTTACTTCTGCTTCTTTTGAAAACAAACAAACCAGTATTTTTTCTTCTTGTTATATATAATTTTCTCTCTTGGTTATCTAACTTAATTTATACAACTATTTTTGTAAGTTCTTTTTCTCTTCATATTGTAATAAAATGGAAAATCTATTGTTTTGCTGTAAAGCCACTCTTAAAAAACTCTTATTGTTGTGCTAAATCAATGCGTATCAAGGCTAATCTGTGTAAGTGGATTTTCTCTCTCTCTATGCTCCTGTCCTTTTTCTCTCTCTGTTACAGCTCACTGATCAACTTCATGATGAGAAAAGTAAACTGCAGCAGAACACAGACTTGTCCACTCAACCTCCCAAGGGTTTTCACATTTCATGCAATCGCTATGCAGAAACAGAGCAAGAAACATGCTCTTCTTACTAATAAGAATATCTTTGTCAGTCCAAGGTCAAGACATGCTTGCTTCAAAAGTAATCTGGAATAGCAAACAGCTACTGCAACAGCCTATGTAGTCTAGCTCAGAAAAGAAGTTCCTACAGCTGAAAAGTTTATAAGACCAAGAAGGGACCAAGGAGTTGAGTTGGTCAACTGCCTAATGCCACGCTTACCATTCCTCCTGTTGCTTCTTCCAATCTCCCATGTTAAGTGACCCCATTTGCTCATAGAGCTCCAATTACCAACAATCCACAGACAAGTCCCAAGGTCTGCTTTACTTTACGTAACAAACCCCTGCAACCAAACCAGCTGAAAAAACCCATTGACACTACAGAAAAGGAAGAGACCAGACATGGTGTTCAGTAGATTAAGAGACAGCAACTGTGGGAACAAGTGTTCTGCCATCCCAGTAAGCCCATTTTCTTTTTGTTTATGAAAACAGTGACATGAGGCTTGAAAAAACAGAACAACTCTGATTTCCGTTTACAAACAGTGGGAGAGAAATAGGCATTAAAGAAGGTGGCTTTTCAAACTTGTGGATAGTGTTATTTAGAATGGCCAAATTAAACTGAGTGGAAATGAGAAGTAACCAATGCACTGTGACTCATCAGGACCACATATTGCCATCACTAGGAATGAGGAGTTCCTGTTTAATCCTCAGGGCTTTTTCCTCTGAATTAATTTGGTAACTTAGCAAAAAGAAACCAGTGAAAGATCTGACTATTTTATCCTAACATACTTTTACTTTTTATCATAAGGAAATTGGTCCTCTATGTCTTAATACTCAAAAAGCTACTAACAGGTGTAAATTTGTGTAACTGAAGTCTAGACATACACATGTTCAAAATATGAACATGTTCAAATATTTTGCTAAATCAGCTCCTCAGACATTAATCCATTGTTTTCTAGAGCCCAGTGCTGACTTCAAATTATTCATGGGGAAGCATCAGACTCAATGCACTAAGGACTTTCACACTTAGTAGTCAATGTCTACCAGCATTTTCTAGAAGGCGCTCCACTACAGAGTATTTGTCATGTGAACTTAACAAAAAGCAGCGATATTTAAGAGGGAATCCTAACAAAACATAATCATAGGGATTAGATGTCATTTATGCAGAGCCTTGTGTTATTTATTTGAACAGCAGATATTCAATGTAATTCACCTAATCAGGTCTATAAGGTTATTTAACTAGCTTAAATTGGGAATTACATTAATGCCATATTCTATAATAAAAAGGCTTAATTAAATAATTAAGAGTTAACTCTTCTGAGCTGATTAACAGCACTGAAGAACAGTTTGTATGACAGCTGAAAAAATATGTTTTGGGGGCAGCAAACTAGGGAGAATATACATTTTAACTGATTAAACTCAGTACAGGGATCTGAATAGTTATGACTGCTCTGGGAATGATACCACTATTAATAACCCTCAAACTCCTATGGAATGACTAAAGTGTGCTCATTAAAGCAAAATGCTTATTAAGCAATATTGAAAATGCAAATGATGCTTCCCAAATGACTTTTTCTCTTTTCATTCACTTAGATCTCCCTTGGGTTTTAATGCAGGTAGCCTCATCACTGTAGATGGGGGAAAAAACAACAAGCCAACCCCACTTTATGCAAATATACACTTCAATATTGAAAATTGCCTTTGTACTTTTTCCTCTACTTTTGTTCCTGGAAAATCAGACATTAAAAGAACAGTGAAGAAGCTTACTGGTCATCATTATAGCCAGTAAGGAAATTTCTAGTCAAATTATTTAGTAAGAAAAATGTCAAATTCATTGAAGCCTTTGTTTGGTAGAGTTCTAGGAGGCTGGGTATTACTAACATTATTATTACTACACATAAATGAACATAGAAGTTTTAACCAGTTCATATATAAAATGTTTATTTTAATTTTATACCAGATCAGCTAGCTCCTTGCACACAATATTCATCTGGGGCAGGAATATTAATGAGTGAATATTAATTTACATACAGAAAAACTGCTTTAACATCCTTAACTATGAATAAGAACAGTATTTTCATGGTTAGCACATGCATCTGTAATATGGATGGGCTGTTGCAACCAGTCCTCACTCATTCCTTAAGGGAGGGGGGGGAAACAAGAAAAAAGCTTGTATAAAACCTTCTGCAAATGTTTATTTACTCAACGGATGGCTCATGTCAAAACACTCGGATCTTCAAGTTCTGATAATCATCTAGTTCATGTGATGACTTGACTCTGAGATTCCCCATGAAGTAAACTCCTGATCACATACACAAATTATAACCATATGTCTCTTCCTATCATCAATCAGCTCAGTTTTTTATTGAAAGATTTTTACAAAATAGCCTCACTTAGGTAAAACTTGGCTTCCCAATAGAGAGTGACAAGCTAACAGGCATCCTCTTAAAAATGCAGTCTGATTCACATTTCTTGAACAAATGAGTATCCTTTCCCTTCTAATATTGATCAGCATACATTTCATTTCTCAGCATTCAGAACCCAAATTATTGTCATTAACACTGGACCCAGTTATTCCTCAAGTGCATTTTATTGACCTCCTTATGTTAACATTTAAGCAGCTTAGGAACCACCATCCCTGAGAGCACCAACCAGCACTGAAATTCTGGAGGCTGAACTCCTTCCTCTCGCCTCCTTCCACCTTGGCCCCAAACCCATTCCCAAGAGACTGGCTTTTCCTGACGGCTGCAAAGAAATCATTTCCTCCTAGAGATGCAAATGAAAACCCACCCAAAAACCACACCTAAATAACCCCAACCCCCAGCCCCTCATCGCTCCCCTTCCATCCCAAAAAGAGGGAAGTAGGACCTACTTTAGGAGAACAAATCTGCTTCACACTAAGTAGTAAATGCAATGTCTCAAACTCAAAGCAACCAAGAAACAGCACTTACTAACTGAAAGAATAGATAATATACAGTAACAAACTGCATACCTGTAAACAATCTAATACATAATTCTGTATCTCGTGTATCTCTGTTTAAAGTTGAAAAATGCCCCACTAAGTATGCTTCTACTGCCCTCTCTTCTCCTTCTCAGACCCTCGTTCTCCCTGCCCTACCCCAGTTGTCACCATCACCTCCCACCTCCCCTTGGGATGCTTTCCCCTAAACTCTCAAAAAATCTAAAACTGCTGCTACTTCATGCTTTAGTTTAAGAAGAAAAGTTAAGCCAGGTAAGAAAACTGATATCCAATTGACAGAAACATCATCTGCCTGGGAACCAGTAAAGAAAACATATTTATAGGAAAGTCTGACTAAGCCCTACCTCCAAATAAACAAACAAAAAAAGCAATCCAATGAACTCAAATGAAGTCTGGTACCTTATAGATTTGTGCCCTGTGGTTGATTGACCTTGATGTGTATTGAAGATGTAAGCTTCAGCTGAACCTCTTTCCAAGCCTAGGACATTTATCTCACTTTTACTGGATAATCAAGTAATACAGCATCTCTCATTTGGGCATGTTATCCACCTGCTTATTTTAATGTGGTTTTATCTTTGAGATCTTTATCACACTGTCAAAAATGGTCAGATAGATACCTTTGACCAAAATAAAAATTCATTTAAAAATTATTAGAGGCACAAATTCCATGTGACTGCAAAAATCTTGTTTCTCTGGAAAAACAGACTAGAAATACCAAACAAAAGTTTCTACATATAAAATGAATCTTCAGCAGCAAGGTCATCTTGGGTTCTTTATGATTCTCACACAACTCTTCTACACTTTTTACTCCATTAAATATTTCACATCTTATTAATCCCCCAAAATTCATATACTTTAGTACTTAAACCTGATTCATCCCCCATCCACTTTTTTTTTTTTTAAAGCTTTAACTACACTAGAGACCTTATGTCACGGTCCGGGCGCAAGCTTAAATTTAGGCAAGAGATGCCGATTCTTGCTCAATCACTACAGTTTTTAACATTTTGATGAGTTATGGAAATATTTTCTAACCTTTCATTGCTATTTATAGTGTGTTTTTAGCTACAGTATTAAAGTCCATAGTGAGAAAAGGAAAATTTGATTCCTTTTTGTGTAAACAGGTTTTTTTTAAATCTCTATGAAAACCTTAGGGAGTATATTCAACATTTTCAGAAATAAAGATATTTAAAATCTTTAAGAAGTCTTAGATCAGCTACAATAATGCTAAGCATGATCTGCAAAGGAAGAAATAAAAGACCAATAGCTACTACCCTTATGTACAATCTTCATAGTCTTACTCCCAGCTTCATAAAGCTGGCAACTTTTTCTTTATTTTCACCAAGGCCCACAGTTGGTTAAAGGAAAACAATAATAATTTTTAAAAGGTAAACCATATAGCAAGATTTTTAAACAAAAAATAAGCAAATCTGTTTACCTGATAATAGTCATAGCACACTTCAAATTAACTACCAGAAAACCAAAAAAACAACATGTGGTAGCAATACAAAGCAAAACTGAAAGGGAATGGGGAAAACTTGTCACAGTTTCAGGAGGGCAAACTATAGGGAATACTTTTCCAGTAAACAGGAGTAGCAAGTAGAGACTACTGAAGCTATTTGAAGCTACCTACACTGATCTTTAGCATAAATGCTGAAAAAGAAAAAAAAAAAATCCCCATACATTATTTTATCCTTCATTTGAGAAAAGCAAGGAAAAATGATAAAGGAAACTAATGTTTAGTTTTCATGAAAGCTGGAAAAACTCATTTTATTAGGAATTTCCAACTATTGAGATTTTTTTGTCCCTTTACAGCTGCATAGATTATTTTGTTTTCCTTTTAAAAATCTTTTGTTTTCAGATCACAATCACCGTATCTCAGGAAGTCGAGGACTGTAAATCCAGTTCTCCTTGGGTGCCTAAATATTCAGTTTAGGAAAAAAACTACAGATCCAGTGACAGCTACAAAAAGTACAGAATATCCCACTGCTCCCTTTAGAGAGCTAGTATAACATATGGTTAGCGTGGGGCTTTTCTCATCAGCTCAGACTGACGCAGAATGATCCAGTTAGAGTCAATTTGCATGTATAATATCAGAGCAGAGTGTCTACAGATTCGTAAGCCAAAGGAAAAAGTACTCACAACTTGGGGAAATGAAAACTTGGAGCTGCAGACAGCTTTAGCTGATCTTAAGTCCCATATAGCTACCAGCTAATTCTCAGTAAGGCATGCAGGGAATTAAACATGCAGTTCCCATCATTATCAAAGATTGCTGCTACTCAGAGTCTTTATATGCTGAAAACCTACCCTCTAGTGTTTACTAATAGCATCCATTTAGTACAGCAGGTGAAATGCTGATTACTTAATTTATTTCTTAGTCATCTTGAAAACCTCCCACTGCATTTATTTTGCATATCCTGCTTTTCCTTATTCGAAGATGAAGGCCACTGAAAAATCCTCAGGGATACGCCAGGACTACGGCACAACAAATGAGCATCACAGCATGCATACATTACAGGACATCGGGGTGCAACGCAAAAATCTCAACAGTCCATTTACACACTGTGAACTAAATTCAGTCGCTGTATTTGTATACGAAACTTCTACCTACCCCTGCAGGGCTGATATGAGCATACTCAAGAGTACACTTCAACCTTTGATTGCTTTACCATCTAGTTCATAATTTCACAGATACAAAAATATACCACTCAAACACCTCGGAAGCATTACATGAAGCAGACAGGTGAGGAAATACTTTGAGATATTAAGATTTAATAAGTCGCTTTCCTGAACAAGGGCCATATCCTGCACATTCTACATTCCCCACTGAGGGAAAGCAATCTCAATTTGTTATTAGAGAAAAATAAAATCTAAGTTATTCATTATTTCACGCCTTTCTGGCTCATGCACTCTTGGTAGTTGCTTCTCTATTCTCTTACTAATGTTTAGATGTAAACAGCATTTTGTCAGGAATACATACTGATCACAGCTTTTGCAAATAACGAATACGTTGACCTACACAGAGAAAAGAAAGGTGAAATTTTCAAGTTTGATGTTGCCTCTTTCAGCACTGACAGACTAGAAAAGGGAAAGAACTTCCTAATGCATGGTACACAGTTCTTATTTCATTCTGTTTTACGGAGACAGGCAGGCAGTGACTGGAAAAAAATATGCAGATTTAAACTCAAGAATTTTCCATAGTATTCATCAGTATAGTATCTTAAGCTCCTCTCAGATAAGACTTTCAGGGATTTTACATAGTCCCTAGTCCTCCTTTCCTTTCCATGATTATAAAAAGCTAAATGAAATGAGTTGTCGCTCTGGCCATGCTTCTCAAAGAAAACTCTCTTTCTACAGAAATACTACCCTTTTTTTTTTTTTTTTTTAAGCCTCTGCAACACAATACCAAGCTTCCCAACCAAAAACCTTACTGCTTACTTGAAACAAATGTTTTTAGTAATAGATGCTGAGGTACAACTCAGAGACAGCAGAATTCCTTGCTTCCTCTCCTCACTTCCCAAATTTTAAAGAATCTCATCAGCTGTTCCCACCTCCATCATCTCCACATGTTTATTTGTCTTATAAGAAAGTGGGTAAGACCTGCTTACCGACTAAACAGCTAGTTTGTAATCTGGCATGATGCAGAGCAGAGGCTGGTTAGCAGAATTCTGTCCTTCCTGTTCTCTGATGGCTAAAAAAAACCCAAAAAAACTTCACTGGCTTTGCTAAGCAGCGTAGGAATCATGTAAAAGAAGACGTGATCAAATGAATACCTTTCAGGGACCATTTGCCACCAAACTTATTTTATAATTCATCTATTCCCTGATACCAGGAGTTGCACTGTTCTGTAAGATACAACTGTACTTCCAATGCACTACTTAAATGTTAATGGAGTGAAATTGCTCACATCCATATTTTAACAGGCTTTAGTACGTCAGCTCACTCAATTCTGCAAAGAAACTTACCTCAAGATACAAGAAAAACTCTACCAGAGAAATTCAATGGAGACATTAACTACGAATGAATCATATAAGGTCGGCTATTTCCGTGGGAATCTGGGGAGGAAGAGTGTTGGCTTTTAGGGTCTGGGGGTGAGCTAGGTTTTTTTTGGATATGGATTTATATATATGACCACGTTAAGATTCGCTACTCACTTCTAGCTCCTAACCTTCCAGTAGAAGACTGTGAAAGCTTAAGCTTTCGAAAACATCTTGTGCTTTATGGCTACGTGAAAAGTTTTTCCCTCTTTCTACATCCACTTTTTGTTATATATAAATGTGCCTGTTATTTAGCTTATAGTTGATGTGACTAGATTATTTCAACCAATTAATAGTGAAATATGCATGACATATTTTGACATGACTTGGTCACATTGGGCTTTCAGACAGAACAGAATTGAGACACTTGTGGACGCAAACAGCCTATGTACATATATCATATAGATTTATATGTAATATTAAACTCTGAGGCAGCCAAAGTCAAGAAAACTTGGACAAACTTTTTCAACACTCCAGTTCCATCAACCACAAAAAAGTCTGCTATTTGATTTATTGGCCTCTCCTTCACAGAGGCATTTAAGACAAGCAGTTAACTGAGGCAAGGAGATAAACTGCTGACCACATCAGTAACAACTCCAGCACAGGAGGAAGCGGATGCAAACACTGGGTATGAGAAAGGACTTGAGGAAAGACGGACTGATTGAAAAAAAAAAAAAAAACCAAAAACCCAACCATGTAGTGATGCTAAAACTTCCTACGTTGCTTCCATCGTCCCCCAAAAGGAAACTAAGAATCTCAAAAAAGTCAAGTCTATGCTCTACTGTGTCCGGAGCTGGGCAACAAAGCCGGTGAAAGGACTGACGGAATGTCCTGTAAGGTTAAGGACTCTGGGCTTGTCTAGTTCAGAGAGAAGGTGGCCAAGGGGTGACCGACCTCATTGCTCTCTGCAGTTTCCTGATGAGGGGAAGTGGAGAGGGAGCTGATGAGCTCTTCTTCCTCAGATCCAGTGATAGGACACGTGGTAACGGTTCAAAGATGCACCAGGGGAAGTTTAGATAGGACATTAGGAAGGATTTTTTTACTGATAAGATGGTCAAATACTGGAACAGGCTTCCTAGAGAAGTGGTCAATGTCCCAGGCCTGTCAGTATTGAAGAGGCACTTGGACGATGCTCTTAATAACATGTTTTGGCTTTTGGTCAGCACCAAATTGCTAAAGCAGGTGGACTAGGTGATTGTTATAGACCCCTTCCACCTGAAATATTCTCTTTTATTCTGTAGATGCACTAGTCCAATAAGCAACCAAAGACAGGATTCTACAATTTTAATAAGCAATGTCAATAATACCAGAGATTAGGGTGGGCTGGGGAACTCTTTTTTGGATAAATATTGCAATTTTCTTAATCATCTTATCTGATCAGCTTGATCAGTCTCTCTGTGATCCTTATTTTCTTACATGCTAAGCCAACAAGTCTCCTCACTGAATGAGATTTGAATACAATCAACTAGCTGTTCATATGGATGAGGGCCATTTGAGAAACATATTTGAAGTGCTGCTATCACACACGAGAAAAGGCAACATAAAATAGACATGCACTGCTTCTGGGAGAAGAGTCACTCGATATCTCAGGTTCTTGTGGATATAACACAGAATCTGACAACCTCCACTGACAGGCTGTCAAATGTGAAAAAGTAATTTTAGAGGAAATTTCGTTCAAATAGATCAGGTGATTATGGCATGTGAAACAAGTCATGAGCCAAGTGCTCCAGAAATTCATATTTAGAAGACAGAAAATGATACAATAAGTCCCTTCATCCAATTCACGTGGTAAGTAACCGGAAATAATGGCAGTAAGTGGTCACCTGGACAAGACAAATCAGAACACGGAAAGAGAGGAATACAGACTTTTAGGGATGGAGGAAATAGAGGGATGAAGAAAGAAAAAATAAGGTGACTATCCAAATAAGAGAATAGCCCATTCAACCTTGCTGTATAACAGCTTAGGGTGTTTTAAACTGTGTATAGCACAAGGAACAAAATAATACTTTGAAGGCAGACTATGCCAATATAAAGCTCAGATCTTTTATGTGCTTCAGGGCACACCTAACAGTTGCCAAAGCTGATGAAGAATCTAATAAAGATACTAAAATTGTGGAGTAACCATAAGAATAACAAAAAAAGACAATTCTTCATGCAGCCACTGCAAGAAAATACAAGGGATGTGATTTTTAGACACAGTACCCAGCTGAATTACCTGTTCACTTCTTTATAAAAACACTTCTGTATTCAGTACTGAAAAATCAGTTTCTCTCTGAGGTCCAAATAATTCCTATCATACATATAATGAGGGATAAATGGTAAAGGATATGTAACAAAAAAAAAACAAAAAACGCACAACTATTGGGCTATTGGTTTCTATTGGCTGAGAAATATATTTTGAAATACCGAATAAGTCTCTTCTAAGAAGGGTTTGGATAATCTTATTTAGCTTCCTCAAGCACGGGCAGAAATCATTACAGGTACACCAAAGAAAGGATATTCTTAAGAGAAAAATGACACCTTCAAGTAGTTTTATCCCACATAATCAGTGGAGAAGAAAAAAAAAAAAATTACTTTCAATTGTAATATACTACTTCAGAATATTCTCCTATAAGAAACTGCAATTCATTTTGCAGATGTTTTCTCATTTTGTGAGTTACTGTGTTCCACAGCAGAACGGAGTAACTTTTCATACTTAAGTCACTAACATGAGCTTTGCTGCAACCTGAAGGATTCAAAAGGTGCACAGATGTAAAAAAATATCCCCTCTGCTTACCATTTTTAAATCCAAATATTGCTGTCCATAACAGAGATGAGTTTGAGCAATAAGCTCCTCACAGTTTCTGAGTCATTGAGATTCTATGATCATAAGAACCATGAAAATAAAGAGTAAACTTTATCTTCATAATGCAAGTATTGTGATTCTTCAAGACAAATATATCCCTTCACGTACAACTTAAAGCACTTTAACTCTTGACCTCAGTGAAGCTACTCTCAAGTCACAGTGGTGAAAGGGGGAAAACAAGTGGTGTTTCTTGAGATTTTGACAAATTTTCGCCTAGGATGTTTGGGTCTGACTTCAAAAGGCATTTAGTTATCTAATTCCCATTAGTTTCAAAGTGAGAAAAACATATAAACATGTTTCATAGTCTGACCTTTTAGTTATACCAAATAACCAGAATTTTCTCCTTCTATGATTTTTAAATAAGTTTCTTGTTGCTAGTTGTGCACAGCCTATTTCCAAAATTTCTTTCTTTTATCTTAGGTTAACAGCTTTCAGATTTTGCTCTTTTGCTCAGATGTGCTTATGGAAACAAAGAATGTCTTCCTCCCCCCTTCAGCTGCAGAGGGCAAAGGAGAAACAAGAGATCAAATGTTTTGTTAAAATATGCATGCTGATTAATGACAACTGAGAAATTATTAAAAGAGTGTTATCAGTTACAGATAAAAGAAATAAATGTCAGGATACTACAGGAGATGTCTTATCAAAACATTTTTTAGTTTTGCATATGGTATACTAATGTGCTATATACATAGGATACAATTTCTCCTTCCAAACCAAAATCAATGCCACATTCATTACAGCTATATTTGAATTAAAGCTGAATATCCTAAAGACCAATGCATGGCAAGAAGCTTCACTTCAAAAGGTTTAAAACAATAATTTGCATTGCTTTCTCCACATATATGTGAACTTCTCACTACTCAAGTTTTACTGAGGAAAGACATTTCTTCCTACATCAGCTAACCAAGAAACGATCCAAAAGAGTATAGTAAAAACACACTAGATACTCTGAAGAAATTACCCTCGTCTTCCTTATTGAGATTGACAATTCTGAACCCCCAAATACAGGCTAAAAAATGAATGTATTTCCCAGCATCAGTACTTCCCAACTCCCAGGTTACTGGTATTGGATTTGGGTTTTTTTTTCTTTCTTTTATCTAAACAATGCTTTGTGGTTTTAGCACATAGCAATAAAACATTTATATGTAACTCCCAAGGAAAAAATATCTGAACCTATTAGAAAACATTCTCTAATGTAGTCAGCCCATTATATTAATAAAAATAGAAATAGCCAAATTTAGAGGAAATTTCAAAGCCTGATTTGAAGAACCCCACTTGTCTTTATTAGTCTTTATTAGTTAACTTCTGTTAACTATTAAAATATTTTATATCTCTCTCTTACAAACAATACTTAAAAGATAAAATTTTATGCTTATCCATCATGAAAGTGCTGTGTTCTTTTGGGCACTACCTACCACCAAAAAAGAAACTATTATGAAATACAAGTCTATTTTCTTAAAAATTATTCCAAATATTTCTGAAAATGAGAACTACACTAAAATCAGGATAACCTTCCTCAAAACTCATTGTCTGTATAACCTGATTTTTTTTCATAAACTGTTCTGTAAAAACAAAGCCACTCTAAGGAAGATGAACAACGGGTTATTTAGAAACACTGAAAGCAGAGAGGTTTACAGAAGCACATCAACCTATTTGTTGCCATGAGCTAGAATAAGAAAGCAGTAGTGTTTTTAGACTCCTAGACACAGTCCACATAGCATCTACAAGCTCAATTTGCTGGACTTGATACTCTTGTCTAGACACATTTTATAGCCTTTTATAGTATTATTTTATGGTGCAGTTCAAGAGGCCACAACACAGCTTTACATGACCACATATGGGATCCTGAGCAGATTATTTGCTTGCTTTCAATCTTAGTTCTATACAGCAAGGCAGGATTCTCATCCTACCTTAGCAAATTCATAATCAACCAAGAATTTTCAGATCATAACAGTAAACTTAATCCATTTGCTTATTTGCTGGTCTTATAAGCAATTAGCAGGGCTTAACAGGCAGCCAAATGTCTGCAGCAGTAGTTGAGGTAAATGGGCTTGTCCCTATCTAGAGATGCATGATGTTACTACCTGTATGGTGTGTCTACGATACTGTGATTGTATCACAGAAACATCAGTTAAAACTACAGAGAACAAACATAACATGTCTGATTTCTACAGTTATTACACTTACCACACAGCAGATGAACCTAATCCACAGGAATCCCACCTACTGTATATGAAGAATCTACACTCAACAGCAACATATAAAACATCATTCAACATTGTTCTGACTGCAGTGTAACATGATATTTTTTCCCCACCTTTAGGCACTGATTGGTGTGTCCATTCCCCTCAAAAGCCAGGTCTCAAATCTGCCAACACAGCTTCCACAACAAGTGGTTCCCCACACAAACTCAGGAGTTAAAGCCAGGCAAAGCCCCTGCTTGCTTTGCCACCTCACCCAAAATCTTTTTACTGCACAGGACACTGACCTCAATACCTCCCACCTATGTCAATCTCAGTTTCCTATATTAACTTTTCAGCTTAATCACCTTTATTTCCCCAAGAAAAATAGCTTCTGCTATATGGGAATTCATGAGTACTTTAATAAAGGCAATGAAGGCTTAGAAAAAAATGTATCTTCCCCAGTATGAATAAGCTAGAGTTTTATTAATGCAGGTTTCAAAGATCCAAAAGCACTACTGTAGTCACTACAGCTTTTCTCAAACTGTGGCTGCCATTTCCAAAGGGATAATCAAAGGTGATGATGGCTTTCAATGACTTAAATGGCTAAAAGACATTTTAATTAAGAAAATTAACAGTCATGAAATTAATTAGAAAAAATTCTGGAGCCACTTAAAGTAATACTTGTTTATTACTAGCAACATCTCAGTTATTCCAGGGAAATACAGTAATAATAGATGTTAAGTACTAAACGGGCACATCCAGCAGGCAGTTTAGTTTATTCTGGTTTGGAACCAGACTAAAAAGGTGTGTACAAGGGCAACTTTTACATCCATGCTGGGCCTCAGTCAATGGAAACTTTGTTCTGGTGTCACATAAAGCATTCAGTGTTAGATAAATAAGTCACAGCTATGAGGATTTTCTTTATCAAAGCTGTTTCCTTGCTGTCATAAAAAAGCTATATTAGAGGTGGGAAAGTCCTCGGATTTCAGAAGCCTTTGGGGAGCCATTCTGCAGTCAATAAGCCCAGTGATGTGTCCAGTGACTAACCTGCGGTAAAGCAGAAGTCTGAAGTAACCCACTTAAAATACAAAAAAGAAATCCCTTTAATAATGTGAGTAATAAAATATCCCATAAAACTCATCAGTGTTTCACGTACTATGCCAGTTTAAGTTCTCAATGTGTTTCACTATTTGTATTTATTTTGCAGTAGTCACCTTGATTATAACTTAAAACTTCAAGCTGTCCAAACTAACACTGTGTAATTCAATGAGTATTAATTTAAACTATTAAAGCTGTAGTTGAATTTTTAACGTTTAATCTTGCTTTGTAACTGCTATAGGCTTAAAGCAGGAGAGACACACTTTTTTTTCGGTGGGGCTGGACTGATGAAATAACAATTAGATTATATTAGCTTTGTTTAAAGCTATTTGTATTAATGCATACAGAAATCAAACAAAAAGGTAAACAGAAAAGTGAAGCACCAAAGAATGACGTATAGAGAGGCCTGGGTGATGAGTAGGAATAGTTTAGGCAATTTATTTTCAGAAGCTAATATTGTTTATATAATAAGCCTGAGATCCTGAAAGAAGAACATCTTTCACAAAAAATAAGCTCATGAAAGCTATTTACAATGAGAAGTATTTAATAATTTCAGAAGAAGCTGCTGAGGCCTGTGATATTATCCTCTCTGTAATTTGGGTTAAACACTGCAGAACCAGTTGCTCTTAAACTTGATTTTAAAAAGCTTTGTATTAACTGTAAAAAGTTCCTTGTCTCTTCTCACCACATGCATTTCCTAAAATTTACAGTACTTGAGCCTATCAACAAAAGCATATATACATTTCTTATAAATTCAAACACTGAAGAAATGAGTAACAGTTTTCTGGGGCAGTCAACAGATCAATCTTCATGAGTTCCCTCAGAACCCCTTGAAATAGTTGCTGAAAACACTCAGTGCCCTCAGGCATTTGCCTCAAAGAAAGGTAAAAGAACACTTCTGCCAAAGCATTTTTTTGAGTGTTTCTAATTTCTTTAATCCACCCAAGGAAAACTTGTCATGTGAAAGTATCTGATCAACTCTACGCTGAAAACAAATACATTGTATGTGCTACAGCACAGAGAAAGAAATCTCTGTCTGCCTGCCAGTCATCAGTTTATCTAAGAAATAGAAGAGCAAGTTGTTCACAGGCTGAAATCAAGCTCCTGAGCTAAAAAGGCAGTAAAAAAACACCAGTGCAAAATGCTACACAACTCAGAGACCTCTTGGACTTAGTAACCTCAAACACCTATCTTCCGATTGCCATAAAATGCAAAGGTATCAATTCTTGGGCATGTGCCGGTTGAGCTCTGGCCCAGGACACTGGGAGCAGGATCTGCAAGTGCCAGGGCACACCAGGTCACATCCCACCAAAGCTATGGGATCAAATATGGTGGATGCTGCTGCTTCTCTGTGATGGGAGAGCAGGCCACAAGATAACAACCTCTGCAAAGCTCCCCTTTGAAAAAAAAAGTCTTAAGGAGGAAGACTGAGGCTCCTGCCTTTTCTCCTTGGGACTTCCTCCCTTGAGGCAAACATAGAACTTCAAGAGATGTTCTAGTGAAAGCAGAACTTCTTCTCCACCACATGGAAAGCAGCCACACTAAGAGACGCTAAGCAGCTGTTATCTAAAGGGCACGTAAATAACACATCAGCCAAGTTGGCTGGATGACAAATACTCATTGCCTGGGAAACAATCACCTTCCAAAACAGATTTTCTTAAGAAATGTGGATGGAGGAAGGGAAAAGGCACATACACAAAGCCAAACAATACAACAGCTGAACATTAAATCTATTTTCTCAAGAATTAAGAGAAAAAAAACCCACATCAGAATAATTAAAACACTGATCACAGCAAAATTTTGTCCCCAAGAATCAGAATCAAGGAAGTGCAACTTTGCTTCTAAGTCCATTTGTTACTTATCATCATTTTACACAATGATAGGCAGTTGTATCCACAGTAGACATTATCACTACTGGCATATCACAGTGAGGCTACATCTGATTTATCCTCCTTATCATGCACCTGATAACCTTAAAATGTTTTATTAAGCTACTGGAGCACAAATATTAGGGAAAAAGAAATATAACAAGAAAAGCTTCCATGTCTGTTAACATTTCATTCAAGCTTCTAACAGTCACATAGTAAGAGCACCTGAACTCTATTTTAAAGTCACATTGGAGTGCGCATGAACATGTAACATACTAAGGGAAAACATTCCTACTGTGTAAGAGCATTTCCCCATCTGATTCTTGCCCTTCTGCCCCCCTGAAGACAGCGTGCCTTTGCACCCACAGCATAATCCTTCCTTTGCTCTTTCTGGTGCAAGCCCCGCTTCTTTCACTTAAACAGGTTTGAGTCTGGCACTGTTACTTCGCCGTGAGCTCAAGCCTCAGACTGAGAACCCTTTTGCTTTCAGAAAAGCATGCTTCTGTACTACAAAGAAATAATTTTCTCTAACTAATCTTAACAGAAATCACAGCAGAAGCGTTAGAACTACTCAACTTCACTAATCTAAGGCAGGCATAGAGCTCGTCAATGAAGTACAAGAGCAGTGAAAATGTGGTATTGTCAGAACATCTGCCTGGCTGTGACATCTGTAAGTGGTAAGACCACTACAAGTAAATGGTCTTCTGCAAATGTGGGACTGGACACCGTAAAAGGGGGAATGAAACTAAGACTTAGAAGACCAACAAACTGAGAATGAAGAGAACTGGTTGCAATCGAGCCGAGGTCACGATGCATTTTTCAGCTCCTTCCTTCATGACTTTCACAAGTCCTCTGTGGATGTATGACACAGGTTGCTCACCCTCGCTCAGCCAGCGCTGTCAGCGCTCTGCAAGGGTGAATGGTCACGCAGAAGAATGGCTGGTACAAGAGCCTAGTACATATATTCAGCAGTCAATAAAAAATTTCAGATGAAGCCATAAGGAAGAAACCTTCAGATTTCAGAAAACTAGCATGCCCAAAGGAAAACTTAACAATGCCTTAGGAAAGATTGATTCAACTCCACAAAAGGAATGGAAAAAGCAGTAAACTGCAAGAAACAGCGAAAGATACCAGTTTCCAGTCTGTCAGCACAGTGAAGGTGATTGACTTATAATATTCATTAGTGAGATATGCAAGATCCTCCCTCAGTATATGGATTTTAGATATATTCATAGAGATACACATAAACAATTTCATTTCCTTCTCTCTCACTCAGTATATACACATTTTTCAGAGGTAAACCTGAAGAAAGATTCTTTCACAGAAAGAGCTTCCAGCCACTGTAAACTACCATGAGAAGTCTCCTTACATAAAAGATGGTTTCACAGTGAATGCAGATTTTCCATTCTGTCAAGTTCTTTCAACATCAAGGCATGTGTTTTCACATTTTTTCCTACTGAAGGTTTTAGTACTCACACATCAGCCATGAATGCAGAAATCATGGGAACAGGTTCTCATGAATAGGCCTTATGACCAGAAAAGCTTCCTTGTGATTTGAGACAGTCGAGCTTGTGGTGCTTCCTCCCAAAATACTTTCTGCATATTTCTTCATTAGCTATAAATTGTAAAATATTTTAAATCCTCTGGAAGAGGAAACAGAATTGGATAGTGCATTAATCTCATCACTCTTCTATAGAATCAGGCCAGTCAAAAAAAAAAAAAAAAAAAGAAAAAAAGGAAGCAAGGGCAGAAGTCGACATTTGGACATTTTCATAAACAAGCCTTTCTCACCAATCATGCAAGTAAAAAGCATGAAACACAGATAGCACATGTGGTACACCCCATACAGAAGGATCTCATCAACGTTTACAAATACCTGAAGGGAGGGTGCCACAGAGACAGAGACAGACGCTTTTGAGTAGTGTCCAGTGACAGGATGAGGCAAGGAGCACAAACTGAAACACAGGAGGTTTCTTTCTGAACATGAGGAAATACTTTTGTTTTACTCTGAGGGTGAATGACTACAGGCACAGGTTCCTCAGAGAGGTTGTCTCTACCCCTGGAGACACTCAAAGGCTGTCTGGAAATGGTCCTGGTCAACTTGCTCTGGGTGACCCTGCTTGAGCAAGGGAGTTGGATTAGATGACTTCCAGAGGTCCCTTCTAAACATCAGACATTCTGTGATTCTACATCAATCATGCAACCATTCATGCATACATCTCCATTTCAGAGGAATGGGCTTATGGTGAAAGCATATGGAAGTAAGGCAACATTAAAGACCTGACAATGCACAAACATACACATTTCTAACCACTAATAAAAACCAACTGCTTCATCTGACTTGGAAGATTAGGTGGAGCTTTTGCTGACAGCATGCATCAATTGAACATTTTTAAATAGTTAATCATACACTACATACAGCTTGCTCTTAATTTTCAATAGGTTTCTTAAATAATTGCTTATTACCATGTTTATAGTCCTTTAAAAGCCAATGCATAGAGAGCACTTAATTCATACAGCAGCGTCACACAAAGAAATGCTAAAGCATAATTAGTGGGTCAGTTACACCTACAAAGTAGGCTTATGTGTTTTATTTAAAGACCATCTGCAATGCCATATGTTTTATTAGCACCTAACAACTCTAACCATTCTTGGCCCCATGCATTAAAGTTTGAGGGAATATGTAATGTCAATTCTTGCTGAGAAAATGCCAAGGAGACAAGCTGAAGGAGGAAAAAAAAAAAAAAAACCCAACAAAACAAAACAGTTTCCAAATATTTTAAGAGAAACTTAAGAAGTAGGGAGAGGAACTTTTATTACCGATCTTTATGTTTTAGCAAATACAGGTGACAGGAACATCATGACCAAAAGCAAGGATGTTCTGGAACAACAATGGTGTTGGAAACTCTTTTTATCCCCTGCTTTTACAGTTTTTTCAAGCCCTTGCTGATAGATATATCCCCTAAACTGCCATAATCTCAACTATTCAGTCTCATCTCACTGAATCGAGAGAGAAACATGAAACTTAAAGAGACTGCGTCTCGGTTCACAAAACCAGTAAATGAGCATAATCTAGATACCAAAAACCAGTAAATGAGCATAACCTAGATACCAATAATACCTCTTAAGTACCTCATAACGGGTTTTTGTACTTTCCACTAAACCAAGGTTTGTTTATATCATCTCACCCTTACAATAATAAATGAGGAGTGCTGTACAACTTAGAAACTGTCAACAGCTACTCTCTAACCTAAAGTTTCAGGTAGTTCCACTAGACAATACTTAAGGTGTCATGTCCAGTCTTGATGACAAACTTTGATAAGAAGTCAAATAGTTCTCCCTGAAATTTGTTCTTAACTCTTCTGGGATTCAGAAGAGGAAAAAAAAGAAGTAGAAATGTAATCTAGGAACAAAAACCAGAACACACTGAAATCCTCACATCTTCCCCCTGCAATTTTTTTAATAAGGAAAATAGGGGACTGTGCATGTACATTGCATACACACATTTGGACAGCACATAAAACAAATCTGTAAAGGTTACATCACCTGTATTAGAAAATTCTATTCTATTTGGAATTTAGAAATTCAGATTTCAAAGCGAAAATACGATTTCAAAGCAACGCCACTGCCTCCTATCAGAACAACCCCCTCCTCACAAAAACCCCTTATTAACATGAAAGAGATGGTCAAAGATATTGATTTGAACAGTAATAAAGAGCTACGGCTTCAGGTGTGTCTTAGATGTTAAACTTCACTGCAGAAATAACTCCCCTTTGGTTTCTCGCTTGGTTGCCTGAGACGCTAATTCTCAGCTCAAAAGATTATCTCACACTTCGCTAGCTTTGGTACCTTAGTATAATCATCTGCTGTGAACTTTTTCTGCACTTCACAGATAGACTGCAGGGAACAGAGCAGTCATAAAAGATTTTTTTTTTTTTTAAGAAAAAAAAAGCTATAAAGGGCCACAGCCAGTTTCATCATAATAGCTACTGTTTTCTTTAGATTTCAGACACACTTGCCCAAATTTTATTTTAACTATTATTCAGGATGAATATAGATAAAAGGGTAAAGAAACAGATTATTTTTTCCTATTCTCCTGAGGCAATTTCACAAGTCCTTGCAAGGTCAGCCACTGCACATGAAAGACAGTAAGTCTTCTCTTTAACTGTGGTTAAGGCCATTTGATCATCAGACAACATATTTTAAAACACTCGATGTTGCAAGTATACATACACATACTATCATATACTCAACAAAACATGTCTGTATTTAGTCTGGAGATGGTCAACTTGCTTATGTTTTAAATCTTAGACTGTATAAATATTATTTGTAAATATTGTGGTTTTATATACTAATATGATTTTTGTGCTGCCCAGCTGATAGAGGAGTTGGATTTAGTCACACTAAGGCAGGACAGGCGGCTTACATCAAGTAATCAATTTAAGACCTGACTGTCACCCTCTACTTAATAGCTGCAAGAGTATAGAATTGCTCAACCCCTTGGCAGACAGAGTGTTCTTCTGAAATAGCTATATATAAAAAACCATAAATTTAAAATTATAGACTATGTAGAAAAAACATAAAATTATATATATATTTTATATCCATACATTTTATAAATATATATAAACAATAACATACTGGTACATTAAAGAACATAAATTCTTGCTGTTCACCCTCAGCTATTCAGTACCAGCAGCACTCTGAAATCATAACAGGGCTAGCAAAGCTACTCCTGGCATAAACACAAGGCCGTATAAATTAGAGTTGACTGATTAAAAGACACAAATCTTTAGGGTCATTTGTATGAGTTCGGGGTGCATAGCTGGAATTACACTTCGTTCAAAGACGCATACAGAGTACATTGTCTAACAGGAATTTAATTAGTTATCTACCTTTTTGTGTATATAAAAGTTGGATTTCTTGTACAGGCCAGGAGTTTGCAGTTGAGGTTTTTTTTCTCTAATGGAAAACACAGATTTGCTGAAATCTAACATTTATTTAAAAACAGAAACTTCAATTACATTTGAAGTAATAGAAGGAAAAGCTTTTTGATTAAATACAGAAAATGTAAACTCCATTCCAAAATCATTAATAGATGAATTATAATATATGGAATTTCTATGATATGATATAGTAACTGCATTTGGATGTCTTATATTCCAGGTGAGATCCCCAACCTTGTGGCATTAGTTTTTTGGGTTTGTTGGGTTGGATTTTTTAAAACCTCCAACAGAGTCTCCTATACGAGCTGTACCACGGCTTAACTTTCCAGGTAGAAAGCTTATCCAAAACCAGCTTGGATTAGTAAAAAATAAAAATTACTCCCTTTTATTTCCATTAGCAAAAACTAACAAAACCAAAAAAACTCCAGAAGAGATGATCATTGCTCCTTTCTTACAATTGTTATTGCAAAGCTGATATCCCAACATACACACTCAGATTTTATTTTTTATTTAGTGAAAATTCTTCCAACGCTTTTTGTTACTTTCTCATTTCAAAATCATCATTATGATGTGCTCTTCAACTTCTATAGCTGCAGCCTGGCTAGCACCAAACAGAGAGAAATAACAACCATGAGTCCTATATAGTAATTCTGTTAACACATTCCAGAATGACTTCTGGCTTTTCAGGAACAGCAACATATTGCTGACTTGGACTGTGGTGTGCTGTTAGCCCTTTTCAGCAGCACCGTAGCACAGCTAATTACTCCCTATCTTCTCACTTGCACTTGTCTTCATTGATCTTATTCATCACAGAATTTTATTTTACCAATATAATTTTGAATTTCCAACCTGGATTTCAAGTGCTTGCCATCCTCTGTCCTATAACACTCCCTACAGTTTTAATAAATACCTTTTCTACCACAAAGGGCTCTAGTAAAAACCAAACTCAACCCGTAACAAATGCCCTTCCAACTTCACAATGAAACACAAAGACATTTTCATCTCAGCACCTTGTGCACTTACCTCTGGGTGATTTGCTTCTGAAATGTATAGAGGTCAGCATAAGAAGCCTCTGTGAATATAAAAAAGTATCACAGCTGCTGTTTCCCACCTACCCAACTGCCCATGAAAAAATTGCATCAATCTGAGACGGTTTCTACTTGAAAATTCATGTTGGCTCTTTCTTAAATCCTTATTAATCCACAAATTCAACAGATACCAGAACAAATTATTAATTTGTAAAAGCATTTACATCAATTACATATCGATGGTCCACTTTTTATCGTGATCAATGAAACAAAGGTTTTTGCCATCAAATATGTTATTTCCTTTCCAATGTTGCAGCTTGCTTGGACCTTCCTTGACCTTCCTTTTACAAGGCAAATTTAAGAAACTTATTCATCGTGCATTTTGATTGAGAGGTCTGGATCTTTTACAGCTCAGGTAGACATCTAACCTCAAGACTACATCCTGCTGGACCCATGGCAATTCAAATCATCAACACCCTACTTGAAAAACTTCTATCTTTAAAAATCAATATTCATAGCACTACGTTATGGATTCTGAGTAGATAGTATCAATGAAAACTGTTTAGTCACATTTACTGCACAATTCTGAAGGCTTGAAACAGTATGCAAATACAAAGGACATCTGAATGCAAAAAAATCAGATGGAGGCTTTAATGAATGCATCCGTTAATGTTGCACAATAATTTCAAAGCAGTGTTTGTTTAGGCTAGATAGTCTAATAAGATTTTATTTCTTCAACGGCTGTAATTTAATTTTATGGAAAATTATCTCCAAACCCAGCACCCACAACAAAATTAAACGTACAAAAGTTCGAGATAATCAAAATAAAACTGTTCTGAAAAAAGCAATTATCTAAAGAGTTCAATTTCACTGTGTGAACCCACTCAGTGGGTTTTTTTTCCCCATTCATGTATTTCCTGGGTAGCAGAGAGTGGCACTGGGAGTGGGGGGCAGAGCACAGCAGGGGCTCAGCTGTGATTCACAGTAAGTTGGTCCTTGTTTCCCTATCTCTTATCTTCAACAATTAAAACCCCTCAATGAGGAAGGCAACAGGCAACAATGAACAAACTCACCCACTCACTTCTTTCACACTGCCTCCTGGCCCCGACTGGGGTATTACCTATGATACAGATGATGTGGACACGCAAAGGACTAAAAGGGATAGGAAAAGTTCTTCTCAGGCAAGACATAGCCACTACCACTGACTGACCTAGTGACAGCACAAAATTAATGTATTTCCTGTTGGAAATTACTTCTTTCCTTCTCTTTGCCTTTATCATAAACAAATACTTTTAAAATTTAAAATGTTTCAAAGATTTTTAAGCAGGAAAAAACAGAGGACAGGCAATGGGATGACCACATAAAAAACTGTGCTTTTAATAAATGCCACATGTAGGAAAAATAAACAAAACAAATTCAAACGTTTACTTTTTCTTCTTCATTTTTCCAAAAGTTGAATATGATAGAAGAGTAAAGCAGCAGTGTAATCCAAGCTAAAATCTTTCTTCAGCGACAAAGGTTTCAGAAAAGATATTCCACCCAATTTTTCATAGACACATCCCTAGCGTGAACATTTCATTTTGTCCAATTATCATAATATCTGCATGCTTAATTCACTACTCACAACCGCAGATTGGTTTCTGAAAGCAGGAAAGTAACGGCCTACGAAGTGAACTCATTCAAATCTCTTGCCACTAAAAATCAATAAACTAACCAATTTTGAAGCTGAGCTGTTTTATTACACAGTAATGAAGTTCAGAATTTTGTCAACCACCACATAGCACTGGGATCTACCAAGCCGTTAAAGGCAAGGAGAGTTTGGTAGGTATTTTCTTAAATTAATGAAATGACTCTGCAAAGCTATACAGATGTCCAAAATTATTACATGTAAGTGAAAATTTTTTCAAGCTCTGTAGAGCTGTACCAGAAATTGGCTCACTTTGGAACTATAAATATGAGAAGTACAAGTGGTAGAATGGTTTTACTACCTGAATTGAAGAACTTCATATTATTCCTGTGTGATAAAGCTCACTTATATATCAATAAAGCCACAAACTTCATTTATTTTACCTTGTATTTATAGAGAAAAACACAAACTAGTTCAGAAAAACCTACCATTATTTCTACAAAAATAGTGCAGCTATCCTGTTAAAGGATTTCTTTTTCCTCAGAGTTCAGAAAACTTGAAAATTTGAAATGCCTACACCTACTTTGAACAACTTCACCCATGTGTATCTTGGAATTTTAATATTTATTACTATTGCACTTTTTAGTTATTGACACCAAGTGTGCCACTCAATGAACAAAGAGATTGCCTCTTCCTCCTCTCGTGAAACAGGCCTGAAGGTATCTTTTAATACCCTGTGACAAAATATCAATAAATCCCTTCTATCCCATGGCCCACAAAAGTAATTAAGATGTGCTTCCACTTGGTGGATGGTACACACAGTTCTGCAGCAAGGCAGAGAAGACAGCTGTTCAAAACTGCTTACAGTTTCAGAATGAAGACAACATCCCATCTGCGATGGGTATTCTGATACTTCTGTGGGAAACATTAGGCTATTTACCCCATCCAGAAAAATTGTTTTATGCAAGTATACTATTTACAGATCCATTTGTCTTGTATTTCTTCACATGCTCATTTTTATCTTGGTATAGAGCAATACCAACATGCAGGTTTTTTTCGAAGTTTGATGGCTACCTCCATGCATAATTACATTAACACACTTATCCAAGTCTCCACATTTTCAGATTAGTCATATAGAAAAGGGAAAGAACATTTTAATGTTCCTGTTTCCCCAAACACTCAAGCTTTCCCCAAATTTAGTTGCTGCTGATTGCACTGCTTGCTCCCTTTGCTTTCTCTGCCTCATTAATTTCTGATATCTGCTGCATGGTTTACTGAACAATAACACATGCTCCCTGATCTCCCACTCTCTCCCACAACCTTTTTAAGTACACCTAGCAAAAGAAAAACTAATTTGTTTGTAGGTTACCTCTGGAAGAATTACATTACATTTGGCAGAAGTGTGAATACTCACTCAAGGCTAAATGTTATTTGCACAACAAAGTGAAATTGAATTTCACCTGAATGTATTTGATCATGCATCAGTAAAGGATAGGTGCATTCTGACTTCTGTATATCAAATGTGATTCAGAATACCCATCACCATTACAAAAAAGTATCTTGCATATATATAGAAGCAGTATATTTTTCAGTTACTCTTTTTGCATGTTCAAAGATTGCAGTGATTCTCCCAGTTATCCCATCACTTTCATTAAGAGGCCCCTGATGCTATATGCTTTGAGATACTGATAGCCACTTTTAGACAGCAAAATGGAGACTTGTGCACTTCTGAGCTTGAGCCTCAAAAAGGCATTTTGAGTGCTTTAAAAAACCAAGAAGTCCAACAGCAATATGAAACATTCTGAGAAACAAACAGGCACGTTATCACCTTGGGAAGCACAGGCAAGATTGAGGGTTTGCTTGTTGGCTCAGCAGCCAAACCCCTGAACTGGAAGGGAAACTGGCTTTTGTCAGTGAGAAAGAGCTTGTTTATTTTTGCATCTTTAATGAAATGTCATTCAATCACTTTTTTTTTTTTTTTTAATAAACATGTACATAGATAAGGCTTCATTGCAAGTACTTGTAGGAAAACTAGACTTTCAATTTCAGTAACATTTTCATCTGCCCTGGGAGTTTCATTTTTCTCTGTTTTTAACTGCCTGGTGCACCCACGTTCTTCCAAAACTGCTCATATCACCAACGTTACCTACAGATAGATTTCTGTTGCTTATATGTGTAAAAGAAACAAGTGTGTCAAGTTCCATGTGCTCAGTTCCATCCTCTGTCTCATAGTGGAGAGCTAGATCTAGATAGATTTTTTTTTTTTTTAACAACAATAAACACGCTCCCGTTTCCATTTGACTACAAAGACTATCAGCTTGTTTTATTTCCTTATGCTCCTTTAAAATAAGTTGAAATCTGGCTTCTTAAGAGGCATCCATCTCCTCTTTTGTCATTTTGCTCTTCCTAGCAAAAACTGCCCTCATATATCTGTTTTCCTGAAGCTTTCTAGGGAGCTCTTGGTTCACAGCTAATACTGTCACTTTTACTGAGGATACAGTTCTATAGCTGCTGTATATGCAGAGCTGCCATCAAGTTCAGTGGTGTTCCAGAGCAAGGGCTGCTAACAAAGAACAGTGTCCTCAAGAATATGAGGGTTTAAACAGTTTTATTATGTCAGTGTGTCACAAAAAATAAGAAAAATAGGGAGCCAAATTTTGCTTCTGCCAATTCTCAGAGCTGCAAAACACACAGGTTTTTTTCGAGAGTAAGAAACCAATGCACCTAACAAAAACACACAGAACATCCTTGGTTTTCTACCATCATGGAACATAAAAGATGTAAATACTTTTGCTAGTGAGGGATCCTTGCTACTTAACAGAGTTTATGGCCTCGCAATATACAGCCAGCGTGCTCTCCTCATGGTCAATTTACAGCGCACAAATATTTGCTGCGTTTCCACAGCTTCTGCCCAGAGTTGTATTCAGGGTAGAACACTTCTAGAAGACTTGAATTTTTCTCAGCTTCATCATGTCTATGACCTGTTATTGCTATAAATGCTAAAATAGAGCTCTACTGAAAGATCAAATACATGCTTATGCTAGACAAAAAAAAAAGCACAAAACACGCTCACCCAAGCAAAATCCCTTTGGAACAGAAGATTTTTTGAAATCAATGTTTCACATAATATTAATACAGAAAGAATAGTTGTGAATTCTGTTATGATTTAGACCATCGGAGCAGGGAGAGACCACAGTCTCAATGTTCCATACGTGAGCCAGAATTTGAATTCTTAGAGAGTAGGTGCAAAAAAGCTTCACAGCACCGTCCATACCTCTCTGTAGACACTCTAACTGAAACCAACAACAAACAAACTTCCTCCCTAGCTAAGAATCACATCCAAACCTTAAAAACCTTCTTCGGGTGAAGTTTACCTTTGTGCAAGGGAAACCACGTCCACCTGTACACAAAGTTGAAGCCTGTTTATCATGATATGATTAATTATAAATTTTTTCAGAAGAAAAACGGTCTAAAGAAAAGATGGAAAAAAACCTAGCATCTATTTAGGACAACAAAAGATAATTGTATAGCACATACAACAGGATGAGGTGTGTATCATATTATGTTATTTATCACAATTGCTGTTCTGATCCTTTAGCTGCACGCATTTTTATGTGAGATGGTTTACATATCAAAATAATTTCCTGATTAAAGCAGAAGAAAACAAAGAGCTATAATTATTGTTCCCATAAAAATTCAATAAATAGGCTTCTAGGAATCATCCATATTCTGAATCTTAAATTAAACAACAAAAGTGTAACCTTGTATGCAATTAATTCCCCAGCATTACAGCAAATTATAAAAGCATTCCCGACTGTGACTGAAGGAACTGACTGACAGAGCTCTTGACCTCTCCAACCCTCTAGAGCAGACGTTGTTAGCCAGTCCTCCTCCCCTAGCCTCTTTGCGACAGTTACAAACAAATCACAGACCAGATTCCCACACAGACGTGTCTAAAAAGCTGAAGGGAGAGTCGGATAAGCTCTATACCACTAAAATGCTATACAATCCAAACAGTAAAGATGACAAAAGGACATTATTCAAGCAGTGTCACTATGGCCAAAAATCCAACTGTGCTACTAGACATAATGCTGAGGAAATTCCCATCAACGGTATGGAATAGTTTTCACACTTCTAAAAGCCACTGCTGCACCATTTACACTCTCTGCCTCAGGGGTTTTAGCCAAAAAAAAGGAATACAGTATGACAGGATTTTGGTTTCCACTTGAGAACCACATCTTAAAAAGTGGTTATAAGCAGATGTTCTGCTGTAAAAATGTTTCTTTTGTGCTAGAATTCTATGTTCTCCAAAGACCATAGAAACCACAGAACCACAAAGGAAAAATCCTCCTTTATTTCAGTATGAGTTGAAGCAGTGCCTGCAAAATCTTGTGCATTATATCAACTTAATGTACAACTTAAAATTCAATACAAATGCAGCAGGAATGCTTAGTTGGGTTTTTGATCCTGTGTCATTGGGCTGTCATGTAAATTTTAACTTAGGAACCTCTACTGTTACTGAAACTCAAAGCTGAAGAACTCCTTGGCTTTCCTGGACTGATGCTGATCAGAAAAAAAAAAAAAAATCAGGATTGACCCATAATTTAAGCACATTTAATACAAAAAGTAAGGGTAAATATGAATGTCCTTTATTTTCTAAGCACAACTGTCTGTTGCTGTAAAGTTTCACTGCAAAGCAAAGTATTATAAAGTATAGTAACATTAACAAAACTTTAAACTTTGTAATTCGTGAGAATTAGCACTTAAAATAACAAAAACTGAAGTCATTTTTTCTTGCTGTCACCTGCATCTTCCCTTTGGAAATACTTTGCCTCAGTTTGTTGCTGTTCTTGCTCTGACCTCCACAGAAATATTTTTGTAGCCTAATTAATGTCACACCCTAATTAGAGTAGTTATTCAGTGAACTTCCTGCCATTGCTATCTCCATTATCTCAGGGAGTCTTCTCTCTGCGTACACAGAATGCAGAGAGTGAGGCATGAGAAATGGGTTATGAACTGCGAATGACATACTACCAAGAACGCTACAGAACCAGAAAAAAGCACGATTGCAGAAAATGTCTGAAAGTGTTTAAAAGATTTACAAAGAGTACAGAAAATCTCTCCTCGTAACACAAGAAATTACCTGGCCCTCGATGAAGTGGGCCTAAGTTAGGAAACTATTTTTTTCCCCTTGTACTCCAGAATTGTTTGCAGAAGCACTGGCACAGTATTTTTATTGGAAATATTTTAAAAGTTCAAAAATTATTTACATAAATTAGTCGAATAAAGATCTATGATAAATTATTCAATAAAAACAAAGTTTTGCATAAAAGATCTGATTAAAGAAAGTTGAGACTATCTTAGAGGAAAGACCATTCCACACTTGTCCTCTTTCTCTACCCTCTTCCTGATCATCCCTTCTGACCACTGCTAGAAACACCACACTGAGTTAGGAAGACCTGCTACCTCAGCCAGGTGACTGAACAAGTAGGACACTACTTCTCTTCTGGCTGTTCTCAAGTTGCAAACCGTGAATGCAGTAATCGCGTTCCTTCTGGACTCACACAGACATCAGATTAAACTAATGTTGATTACTGGTATGAAAGTATCAGCAGCTTTGGCTTGGCTTTTTCTTCCTTCTGTAAATATTCACCTCTAAGACAAGGCAAAACACTGGGCACTCTATACCGCCCAAAAATCACTGATGATTTGCTATAGTTTAGATTTCATGTTTCTTGCACTTTCTCATAATGGAGTTTGGGGGTTTTTTTTATACTGAAAACTTTGTTATCTTAAAAGGGATCACATCACATATACAGAGCAAATAATTTATTGCTCTAAATAAAGTCTTAATAATCTAATCAAAATACAACAAAAAAACAGCTTATTACTCTAGTGACCATAATAAATACATTCAGAACCCACCTTAAATGCTAAACACAGACAAGCCTCAAGAGTAATTCAGTTAAAAGTTTTGTAGAGAAACACTTACTGGTACCTACCTAGTTTTCAATAGGGTTTCTCTGGTTTACTCCATGATGTTCCCCTAGGTCCTAAGGCTGATGCTGCCACTCTTCCGCAGGAGGGGCTGAAGGCATCACAGAAGCATCAGTATGTTTTCAGTGGAGGACAGGGGATAAGAACCACGTCAGTCTTGAGCTCTGCTTGACATTATCCACAGACGCTATCTTAACACAGCCTGTTTTCTCTCCACTAATTTCCAGGAAAAATCTGGGAAAAAAAAAAAATAAAAAATTGCTATGCAATTTCCATTTTTGATACAAAGCTTAATACTAAGCAGATCACTTAATCTGTCGTTCCACTCACTGACTGCAAAATAGTGGTTTAATTTTATATTTAGGACATGTGTGTATTATGCACAGTTCTTAATATAGCGGGATTCCCCTTACAAGTTGGTTTCTGATGTACCAGTCATGCAGCCACTAAATAATTATCTGGGATGTATGCAGGATGCATAGACACATCTCACATAGGCATACAGCATTTTTATCTAGTCTAGAAGAAAATGTAGATTCATTTGTTTGTGGGTTTATTTCCTGCTTTTCAAGACATACAACTTACAAACACATTTCTCTACAAAAATAAAAGCCATCAACATAAGCCACTTAGATTATCATAAAGTCAAAGACTGAGACTACAGAAACACAAAGCCCTAGATAAACAGCATATGAGTCCTCAATTTGTAGCTCACATTCAAAATTTCAACCTTTGTTCTATTTTGTTTCTAGATTATGCCGAGAGACCAAAAATCTGATCTTTCCAGCATGCTCTGTCTACCTGCAGGCAAGAGTGGTTTTCTGCTTCTTTCTACCTGAAACAAAATTATGTAACAAGCTCTGAAAGATTTCACAGTTCTCTCTGATAAGGTGGACTGAAAAAAGAAAAGGGGTGGTAGACAGATATCTGCACACAGTACTAACATGCATGGATGAGGTGGGAAGCTGCAGGGTCTTGGTTGGATAAATAGATATTGGCAAAATGACGTGTTTCCCTTTGTGCATAGGTACAGAAGCATTACGGAAGCTTCTCCACAGCGTCCCTGCATCTCTTTAAGTCTTGCTGGGTTTGTAACAGTGATCTGAGAACCTTCAGAACTTAACTTCAGATAATGATCTCAGCATTAGGGCGCTTATCAAAAATATCACACCTTTTGCTGCTCTCTTTACTGTGACCCCCTATCTTTCTTGTTTCCCCATTTGCTGTGATCACTGTTTCAATGCCCTTGTTTCCCCCACTCTGCAGTGAAGTCCAGCACCGCGCAAAGCTCCCAGCTTCATCCTAGAAATGGTGCCCAGCTATAAATATATTCAAGCTGAATTTATTAACTCAGGCATAGCATCTCCCCAACCAAGACGCACTTCTTCAAAACATCATCTGAACACTAAGATGGTGTATTTCTCTAGAAAGTGCATGCACATTTGCAGGCGTGAGTTGCTGCATCGAAGGAGGCTTGTCCTTATTTTGTGGAGAGCACTGGGAGGAGAACCACCTTTGGATATGCTTCGCTAACCCCTGACAGCAGCCTTTCCACTCTGGTGCTGTCATCATCAGGACTTAGCTCACCCAACACAGTAATATCATCCTTCCTTGAACCACTAAAACATGTGTTTTCTTTCAGTAGTCAGTCGTTTCTGAACATCTACATCTGAAGGTTGCATTGAACACTGGACTTGACAGCTGCCCATGAATCCTACCCACCCATATCTGTGACACCCATCTTTTTAAAATTTATTTATATAAAAAGGCACAAAAGGCTATATCATTAGACTTATGTGTATTAAAACATATACAAAGAATAGTAACCAGGAAACAAAAAATACCCATCCAGCATAGTCCTCTAACTTTGGAACAGAACCAAATCAAGGGACTGGCTACATCCCACAGTCTCCATCAAAATCCCTCCCATTCTGAATATCTGCCCAACAGAAGGGGAACAGGATTACTGTACTGAGGAATGGATGGTCCTGTCACTGGTCCACAGTTAAACTGCGTTGGGGGAAAGGGGTATACAGGTGTTGGGAATTTTTAATTTTTTTTTTTCCCCAGTTAAAGTTAACTGGAAGAGGGCACTTTATTTTAAAAAGTGAATTTTAGACCTCTCCTGAGGAGAGAGTATGAATAGCTTACAGCTGCCTTAAACCTTCCTGAGATATGCATAAACTACATTTTTATTAGAGCTGGATTATACTAGCAGCTATCCAGGAGGTTCAAATGCCTAACCACTGGAGACAATCAGAAGCTCACAAAGATCTCTGCATAATGAACATAAATATCCTTTCAAACAGAAAATCATAATCTACTACTCTGCTGTAATCAAGTCTATATTGTTGCATAAAGAATTTTAAGCAGAAAAGCAATAGATAGGACAAGAAAAGGGAGGAACAAAAGAAACTCAAATGTTGCATTGTGATCACTCTGTTTTAATCAATTTTCAATAAAATAGTTATATATGATAATTTATTATTAGATGGTTTCTTTCATCTCATAAGTACAATTCTAACACTAACAAGGTAGTCTTTCATCCTCATATTTTAAATCAAAACTTCTTTCAGGAGTTTCAAAGTGGGTCTAGGATTTCAGTGTGCATTTTTAAGAATAACTAGTGCCTGCAAAGCATACAGATAGTCCCTGCCTAGTGCCACACCACAGGAACAGCTTTATACAGTTTAGAATCCTTACAAAGAAGGGTGAGCCCAGTGCCAAACCTCAGCTCAGGTAAAGAGCAGGCTGTCAAAGACGCCTGGAGCAGTTCTTTGTCTATTCTTCTTCATCCTTTATGTGACACACTCTTGCTGCAACACAGCAACTTAAGTGGTGGTGGACTTTGGCAGGGGACTTTTCAATAACAGAGTAATAATATCACCATTTTGAATTGTATGTGGCTGCTTTGCAATGCTCAGAAAAGAATCATAGAACCATTATGGTTGGAAAGGACCATCAGGATCATCAAGACCAAAAGAGCATCCTACAGGAAATCTGGGAGCCACCTATCAAAGAAAATGCAGCCTACTTTGGACAGTTTGTCCTTCTTTCAGTAAATTCATACCCTGGATTTTCTGAGAATTAGAAAACATTCAGTTACATTAATCCAGAGCAGATGCCACCTTTGGCTTCTTGGCAGCAAAATCCTTTGAGAGGTATCATCTTTACTAGATCCCACGAGTAGGAATTTAAAAAAATGAAACAGAATTAACAAAAATAGGTGCATTTACTTCTAGAAAGAGTCCTGCTGCAGAAGGAACACAGTGGTTGCTGCAACTGATGGTACTGTAAAATAGCCAGAAAAGCATTTGGAAATAATTATTGCAAAAACTTCCCTATTATCACCCGAAGTATTTTCACAAAAATAAGTTGTCTATTGAATGATTCTATCTCATGTTTACATTTTATGCCTATGAAATACACATCTCCAGTAAGTGCTATTTATAGGGTGCAATTAAATGATCTTTTTCCCACATTCCTGATAGTGCCTCCAAAACACACAAAGAACTAAATCACATTGCCTTTTTTTAGGATGGGTAAAGATTATTATATCTGAATGCAGCACTAAGTATTTATGTAACTTATGAAAATAGCAATGGTCTATTTGCACATGTCTTTAATACTATAGGTGTGAAAAATGTAAAACATATATGTAAGGGATAAAAATTATTCCAAAGTAGGAATGAGAAACGTAACAATAATCCTCATTAAGGGCTTCTTTCTACAAAAAATATAAAGACAAAACCATTTTTAAAATATTGTATTTTAAAAAAATTAAAAATTAAAAAAATAATAATTTTTGAAATATTGTATTTTAAAAAAACACAAAAGACAAACAAACAGAAAAAATGGAAGCCCAAACCAAACTTCAGGTGAAGCTAGCATGGCATGCAAATCTAAGTTACATACTAAATGAGTAAGCTGCGTTGCAAACATCTGAGCAATTTTTACATGTCCATCTCTCAAGTGTGGCAATACTTCCACTATCTTATTACTAACAAATCCAAAACTTAATTAAAACCAAAATTTAGGTGTAACACTATACAGTGTATGGATTTTGAGAGCATGCTGGAAACGCTACTTAAATGAAACTTTAAAAAAAAAATGGAGAGAGCGGAAGAGAGAAATTTTGGCACAAAATAAAAATGTCTTAATAGTGGGACCCACTGTGCTCTGGATTAGTTTCCCAGGATGAATGCTAAAAGCCTCATCACTTGATTAGTTAAAGCAAAGCACTGGGAAATATATATTCTAAATATACCAAGGCAATCTTGCAGTGGATGAGATTGAACTGAATGGCATAATACATATTTTTCCAATTCTAATTTCTATGACTATGAAAATATTGCATTTAAAATGGAAATGTATTATTAATGGCACATACAAAGCTTAATAATTTACTATCAGTTTTTATGCTGCCTAAACAACCCAGTATATCATTTCATTAGTACAGGCAGATCCCGGGAGAGGCAAACCAACAAGGGTGGGGGGGGGGGGGGGATTTAAAAAAAAAGAAAAAAAAAAAAAAACAATAACTTATTTCCTCAAGAACGTAATACCGATTTACAG
>JAVSBS010008128.1:0-16080 GCA_033124195.1 Coracias cyanogaster | reverse complement strand
AGTGCTCTGGAACCCTCACAGGCAAGAAGTTCCTCCTCATGTTGAGGTGGAACTTCCTGTGCTCTCGCTTGCATCCACTGCCCCATGTCCTACCACAGGGCACAAGTGAGAAGAGGTTGCCCCTTTCTTCTTGACATCCAGCTCTCATATATTTACTCACATTCTCAGTCTTCTCTTCTCCAAACTAAAAAGCCCCAGGCCTCTCAATCTTTTCCTCTATACACTATCTAAACAGTATATAGATAATAGCATTCTGTTGTTAAGCAGGAAGTTTTTTTCACTTCCTTTCACCCACCTACAGCCCACCCCTACCTCTCCTGCTGCTCTAGAACATGCCCAGGCTTCCATGGGATGTGGAGACCCAAAGGGGCAAATTCATACCTGGCAAATTTATGTTGACTCAACACGAGCACGTTGCCTCTAATTTCTGCTACAATCTTGCTCTTATCCTCAGGCCGACCGTGTTCTAGTACGTGCTGGATGACGTAGTTCCCGTACTGATCCTGTTTGGAGACAGCAGAAGCGTGTGACAAAAAGCGGACAGGAACCATTCATATCAAACTAGTTCACAAGCTTGAACTAAACAAAGAACAGTGAAACTAGAAGGTAAGTGTAATAACTGTGACTGTAGTTTTAGTTACTAGGGAAAAAGCAGCTGCACTTAGCATTGGAAAAAGATAGCGATTCCCACCCACAGTGTTCCCTTTCTTAAAATGGAATGTCACCATTTAATCAGGACCTTGATTGATTCTTAAGCAAAAAAGCTTAGTGAACATCGACACTGACACCGTGTAACTCAGACTACCTACAAGTCTTGTGTTTTGTAAAATGCCTTAGGAGAAAAATACTTACGTCTTTCAAGTCAATATCTGAGTCTTCAGGAAAATCTGGATGAACATCTCCAGACCCATCCTGGGGAACAATTCCCCAGTCATCTCCTTCCTTTAGCTCTCCACATTCTGCAATGACGCACAACTGAAAAAATAAGCAATACTTCTGTTTATGTTTTATTAAGACAATTTCCCCCACACAAGCCAGTTTCTGAATGCCCTTTGAAATGCAGTAAAAATTCATTTGTTGTTTGGGTACGTGGTTTTCAGGAACCCACCCCATCATTAGCCTATCCTCACCAACAGGCTTTTATCACAGAAAATCTTGCCTTCAGAGGAGCAGCGTTCCAAGAACACTATACCCGTGGTCCAAAGAGGCTGGAAGAGGAACTGGCAGCAAGCTAAGCTGCAGCAAAACACCCGGCATGGCAGCTCTACTACATTGGAGAAGATGGTTCTTTCTTAAACTGCCAAGTCTTTTAAGGTTACAGAGGTATTCATTTTTAAAATAACCACAAACTGACATAACCTACACACTGATTGCTCTTCCAGAAATACACTGACTTCTGATGTAAAATTTGTAAGAGTTACATATACTTAGGTAGGGTTGTGAAGTCCACCTTTTAATTTTGGGGCTTGTCCTACACTTCTAGCTGTGCATGTCCACCATCACCCTGACAAAGGCTTCCACCTGACAGCTCTGTTGAACAACAGGTTAATTGTCTGTGAAGGGGAAATTTACATGGGAAGAACAAAAGCCTCTTAACAGGACAGTAAAATGGAAATTAACACCCTTAGTAAAAATAACTGGCTGACATCTAATAGTTCTAAGCACCAAGCATTTAGAAAATGAAGAAAAATAAACATCATCCCTAAGTGCTCTGGATTTTGTTTACCTTAGCAGGACTTTCTCCTTTTACTTCAACATTTTCTAACATTTTAACTACACCCATTCCTTTGATCACTTGGCCAAACACCACATGTTTCCCATCCAGGTGAGAAGTAGGCACTGTTGTAATGAAGAACTGAGAGCCGTTAGTACCGGGTCCTGCGTTTGCCATGCTCAGCAGCCCTGGTTTGTCATGCTGCGCGGGGAGGGAAAAGAAAAAAAAAAATCACAATCGACATATGTGTGGTTTTATAACAGGTCTTTATAAGATTAATTAAGGCTACTAATATATATAGCAAGGACAGCCATAAGGACAACTTGGTAAACCAGACAGTTACAGGCAGTTGGCAACTAACTTCACGTATCACGACTGAGGAGGGCAAATGCCCAGCTCTGCATCTTTGCCTGCCTCCTAGCAGTCTGGCAAGCAGAGCCCCATGTGTGACTTCATCCTCTGTCTGCTTCTTGTATGCTCAATCCCCTGCACAGCTGCTGAATTTAGACAGATCACCTGAGATGTGTGAAGTTCTCACCAGATTATCCAAGTCCAGGGGCCTCAAGAGACAAAGCTAAACATCACTTGAACCAACTTCAATGTTACACTGCCAAGATGGTTATGTGGTTTTTTTTTAAGGGTTACTTACACAAAGTATGTTATAGATCTGTGGAGTTTAGGGGACTGTGGTCTTTATTATTTAAAGGATGGTGGATTTTTTTTAACTACGATGTTCTAGAGAGACGGTATTTCCTTGGTTGGGATTTTTAACCTAATTATTAACCTAACCTAATTATTTTGGCTTGTGCCACCAGGCCACAAACTAATAAAATTTCATTAAACAGCCTAACATAAGAAGATAGTTTATCTTGTTTCCTGCAAGTACTCTTTCCTTCTTTGAAATAAGAATTATCTTGCTCCATGACACAGATTACTTAATTTTCACTTGTACTTCAAAAATGTACCTTTCATATGTGTTAGGAGTCTCTTGTTGTTGAACTGGCACGACATAGCCATTAAGATAATTCTCCTGAAGTTGATCTGGTTAAGCGCAGGGAACTCTGTTTAAGATAGGTCAGTATGTTATATTGAGACTCCTGTACATGTCTGAAGCATGCAAGCTGTGGTATTCCTAAGAAAGTTGACACTGTGGGGAGGTCTTTAAAAAAGAGTATGACAGCACAGAGGAGACAAACTGCTGTGAAACGGACCTCAGGGCTGGATGGGAGGTTGATTAGTTTGAGACAAGAGTCTGAGACAGCTGTGTTTAAGCATCTGGTTTGTCCCTACAGTCTCTACCACTTTGAAGAACCTGTTGTTTTGAAAACTGTTTTCCCACACAGTGTTTGGATGTCCATCATGGCAGGGAGAACTCCTTGCCTGCGGTATTCACCAGATCATACAGCACAGTGAGCCTGAATCTTTCAACCAGGATTTGGCACAGGAAGCCTGGGAAAAGGCTGTACAGTTGAGAGCTAGAATTGCACCCAGCCTACAGGAAGCTACTAAATAATCTTGCCTTTCCCTCTTCTCGTCTTGAAACTCATCCTGAGAATCAGAGATGGTAAATGACAGAGAGGAAGCCTGTGTTCCACAGCAAGAGAAGGTATATAGTAGCAAGCCTGCAGGAATGCAGCCTCCAAAACAAACATCTGACATTTTGCATCATAGTTGCTGGCAAACAAGTTAATCAGCAGAGTTCCCCCATTTCTGCAAATACCATTTAAGGCTGCTCATTGATTCAGTGCCCATGAGGCTGAATAAGACCTGTCAGTCTTACACAACTGATGCTAGACAGCAGCGGTTTGTAAACAAAGAGCCAAGTAACAGTAAGCTCTGGTGCTGCCTTACACCTGCAGGTTTATCTTTCGTCTGTAAGGATTTGGAGGACAAGTTGGAAAGTTACAGATTTATGGAGTCTGGTGGCTCCAATCTTCACACTTAAATGCAACCCTGTTTTGTTTGGGACCAAGTCTCAACATTAATCCCATTATTAGAGTCCCTGTTCATAAGTAAAACTGTTGTCACTCATGCCTTTTCTTGCCATGAGTGTTTTGAAAAACTGTGCAGATGGACAGTCTTTCCCATGGTGGTTTCTGCTTGTCACTTTGTAAGCTTATAAAGCAAGTAAAAATGTCCTGGCAAAATCAGATTCTTTGATAGATTCAAGGCTTGCAAAACTATGCCATGGTAACAACAATGCTTGAGGACTGTCTAAGTTGGGTGTTCTACAACAGCACATCCATTAGCTGGAGAAGTTGCACCTAGAGGGATTGATCTAACATAGTAAGCTGACTACTGACAAATTCTTGCAGTTTATTGCAATTTACCGGAAACCGTACAAGCAACACAACAAACAGGTAGCTCCAGTGTCCTCAAGTCTCAACAAAACCAACTCCTTGTTGTCCAAGGCATCCTTTGATGGCACTTTAAAGGACTGATAAATTAAGTGCATGATCTAGTGAATTTCTTGGTAGTAAAGACATTTTAACTCCCAACTCAAACCCTAACATACTGGGCCAGCAGATGACAGAACTTAAGCTCCCAGGCTGTACAAGATCAGGTGAGTTCTTCAACTTGTCAACATTGACAAGTTACTTATTGACAACCGTAGCTGAGCAGTCAGAGAAGTACAGAAATGGGGATCATTTGCCTTCCATTCATCATTATCTCCAGATCTCACTTGCCAGTACAACCAAAAAGTAATGATAATATAAAGCCTCCTTCAGGGAGCAAGAGTGGCAAGGACCAATGCAGGAGAGTAACTTTAAGGAACAGTGCTATGGGCACCACCATAGCGAGTGTCAGACCTCAGAGAACATCTCTCACAACTCTAATTAACTCTATGATGACTGCTGGAGCTGCATTACCAGCTATTGCTCCAAACTTGCTAATGGACTTTGATGCCTGTATTTGATTGCTGTGCTTTCTGTGCTTTCCTAAAATCCTGTTTGAAGGCAAGCACAATTGCAGTCAGGGCTTTGTTTTAACCACAAGACAATGATGTCTGTGTGTCTCTTAGCCAGTGCTGTTGAGGGATCATTCACATGCTATAATATAACAACACGATGCGAAAATAGTTAATGCCAATGCTGAGAATCGTTACATCCACAGCAGTGGGTATCCTGGCTCTTGTAAGGGGTATGTGCAGAACATGTTATTTTTGTTGTTTCCAAGTAGTATTCCCACCCGGGTTCAAGATGCGATTACTGATAGTTCAAGCACAGAGGATTTTCTCCAGCCACGCAGACCTTTATATACAACCAAGACGACAGATAAATGCTCATAACAATTATAACAGTCGACACTTCTCTCCAGAATAGCTAACTCCTAGCCAAAAAAGGTAAGTCACAGTGTACAGGTAATACTTGAATTTTGGAGAGTTTCAAATACTGCATGAACTTTAGGCTTAAGGTACACAGGCCTGCTGTACAGTGTGTGGTGAAAAGCAGCATTCTTCCCTTTCTGGAATACTCATTTTTAAAGAAAGGTAGAACTAAAATGCTTAAACAAAAAGATTTTAAAATACAGAAGGCAAATATTTCTTCTTCGAAAGCATAAAAGAGAAGTCAATCTTATGCAAAAGACAGACCTTGGAGGTATCAACTGCATTTGATTTTGATGACAAAGAGAAGCCTGAAGAATAGTAATGGATATTTTAAAGCATGCCTTTGCAAAAGAAACAGGAAAAGACACAGGGGACACATCCTGGGAAAACTGTTGTTCAAAACCTGTACTCATGTGTGTGAAGCACCTTGCACCTGCAGTCTTCCTGGTGTCACTAGGCGCTGATTTCAAGGACAAGGACAATTTTAGAGTTTCCTACTCCCACGGCACAGCTCCCGCCTCTCTTCCTGCAGCTGGTCAGACAAAACAGTTTGTGGGGCTGCACTAATGGTTGCTGTAGTGAAACACTGCACTCTGATACGGGAGTGGGAGTAAGCAATAGGAGTAGGAATTTCTGCCATCAAAGCCAGCATCTCTTAAAATGACATCCTCTAATCAAGACTTTCGCGTATTTAAAACCTTGCTTTGCTCACCACACATTTTTCCAGCATTTTGGGTGAAAAAAAGCCATTTTTAAGCAGCCTTTTACTTCTCATGTAATTGAAAATAACTAGTTAGGAAAATGCCTTCTTTTAAATTTTTGTTTGGATTAATTCTGCAATCTACAGTGGACTCTTAAGTCCCTTCTTAAGTAAGGTATTTCTTGCATCTAACCTGGTAGTATATGAAAAAAAAGCATAAAATCCATTTAATGCTAACATGCTGTATATGCTTCAGAGTTACATTTGCCAGTCTTTTAAAATAATATCCCTGCTTTGATGAGAACTAAAATACTGTTTCAAATTATTTTCTGATGGTGTAACTAAAATAGAAAATGTAAACTACGGTTGTCTTTGTCTTAATGAGGTTGAGCTCATTTTGTATGTATTCCTACATGCATTTGTTCTGTATTTAACAATGACTTCAAGAACAAACTAGTCTGGGGCTTTTTTGCTGCATTCTTTCCATTGCTTAAAAATACGTTAACCTTGGACCAAAGATTGCTGATTCTGAACTTTAAGAAAAATCAAAATCACTTAAACTTTAAGAATTGAATACAATTAGTATGTTCAATAGAGTACCTTATAATGAAAGTTTTCATCTTCAAATTTTTCACCATATATACTTTCTCCACCTGTGCCATTTTGGTTTGAGAAATCTCCACCCTGGACCATAAATTGCTTAATAACTGTAAAAGAAAATAATGAAAACATAGCAGCAAGGCAGGAAATGCACAAAGGAAAACAATTCAGAGATGAAGAGCAATCCTTATCACCAGAACCTGCACCTAAATAAAACTAAGCCTCACCTTTTACTTATCAAGTGTTCTCCTAGTACTTCTCAGTTAAGTGGGTATCACTTGATGTTTAACCCTTTACCTGAAATCCACTTCAGTCTATTCACAACTTACAGTAAACTAGTTTTACTAACTTACTAGTAAATTTATAATTTACTATTGTCAATACATGGCAAGAACATTGTGTCATTCAGGGAATCAAAGAGTCAAAAACTTACTTTCAGTCAAGTAATTTCTTAAATAAGTGCTCCAAAATATTTAAGATTATTTCAGATACTGATAATGGAGGAGTTCTATTACCAAAAGGAAAACAAAGGATTTCATATAACTTACTTCTGTGGAAAGGACATCCTTTATAATGCAGTGGTTTTCCAGTAGTAGGCCCTGTTCCTTTCTCTCCTGTACATAACGCACGGAAATTCTCAGCAGTTTTAGGTACGATGTCAGCAAATAATTCAAACACAATGCGCCCAACTAAAATGACAAAGAGAAAATGAAACATGTATTTAAGTCCCATTCTTGGCATGGTGATGTGTTGAGCATCACAGGGCAAAGGAAATTAATGTTTCAGCCTTGATTATTTTTATTTAGATTACTACTATATTTACATTTTGGGGTTTTTCACGGCAATCACTGGCAGTTACATTAAGATTTTATCAAGGTTATTACCAACAATGAACCCTACTATCAAGAATAGTTTAGCAGGAATAAAGGCAGATTCTGCCACAAACTACCAAAAATGCCAAGTGCATTTTCTGCAAAAACCGTGTATGTGAAATCGCACATATATTAAAGCCGAATTATGTATTTATACATGTATATGTAGCTTGTTCAATCAAAAATAGATACGATAAAAAGACCGTTTTGCACAGACTTTTATTTGATCAGAAAGCTTCTTCCTCATTCTCTTAAACCCCAGATTTACTAAGACACAGTAATACTTATCATGCATATGAATAACAGCTATTTACAGTTACAGACACTACAAGCAATCGTTAAATGTAACAATGTGCATGTTTTAACTAAAGGAAGTGAAACCTGGAGTAGCGAACAGATCCTGTAATAGTCGATAAATGGATGCTGTGTAAAATTCTCATCTTTTCACAAACTGGCTTCTCAGAGAGCTATTTCTCACCCCTAGCAGCCACCATCAGCTGATGCTCCAGTTTTCTCATCAGCCTCACTGTCAATTAGTTAACATTACTTCACTCTACTGGAAGCTAAATGTAAATATATTAATTCTAATTAATACAGGAATGAAAACAAATTAAGATAACTGAAAGTCAACAAAAGGCAAATCATCTTACAGATTTTCTTCTTTCATTCCTGTAGCAAAATGAAAAAATAAGCAGCAGTATCTTGACAAAAAGGCAGCATGTCTTCACTTGCGATAACTCTGAAAACCTACGCTCTCAGATATTACCCCAGCTACCATGTTGTTGTTTTCTTATTTCTATTTTGACCGTTCGCCCGATTTTCAAATGACCTCTGGCAACACTGGCGATGCCAAGAGAACAACCCGGCCCGTGGGTCTGCCTGAGCTTGTACGGCCGCAGAGGCCTGCCATGCTGCAGCACGTCCCCAGGAGACGGCCGGGGAGGGCAGCCGCGCTGTGACAGGCGGCTCACGTTGATCGAGGCCGCGCTCGGCACATCGACGGCACATGGAGGTACGTGGTAGGTACAGGTGGCCGCCACCGGTACGCCGGGACCGGCACAGCGCAGGGCACGGTGCCAGCCCGCCGAGCTCGGTCGGGCGTGGCTGTGAAGGCCCCGTGTGGCAGGGGGTCACCGATGGCGGCAGAGGTGCCTGCTCCCCTGCATCACCCTCTGCTGGGCGCCCACGCAGCCGTGTTGCCCTTCCCTCTGTTTCCTTGGGGCCTGTTCGTTCTGGCCGGGAGACCTCAGAAGGAGCGCGCACGGTGCCGTGGGTGGCTCCGCCAACCCCCCGCCGCCCCGCAGGAGGCCCGTTCGCGGCAGGGCCACGTTTCTCCTCCTGCCGGTGCAGGGTGTGCGTGCTCCCAGCCACCGGAGTTCCACGGTCCCTCCCCGTCCAGAACGTTCCGCCCCGCGGCCTGGCCCAGCCGTGAGCCGAGCCGCGCCGCTCCTGCCCGCTCCTGCCCGCTCCCCGCCGCCGGGCCCGGCCCGCGCGTTCCGCATGGGGGTGCCCGGGTCTCTCCGGGCCGGCCCGGCCCCGCCGCGCAGGCCTCGCCCGGGTCCCCGCCGCGGGGGCCGCTTCCCGCCCCCTCCCCACCTCGCTCGCCCCCGATGTCCACATCGAAGAAGGCGCGGGGGTTGCAGGCCTTGCTGGGCCGGGCGAGAGGGGTCGGGTGCGACATATCGCAGCTGCCCGCCGCCGCGGTGGCTCCGCCTGCTCGGCCGCCTGCGATTCCGGTCGCCGCGGGGTCGGGGCCGCTGCCTGCTCCTCCCACCGGCGGGGGCGGGCGGAATGCTGTCCCCGAGTCAGTAAGGGGCCGGCTGTCGCCGTCGGGCGAGGCTGAGGGGGCGCAGCGCGGGCGGGCGTCTCGGCGGCCCCCGCTCGGCCCCGCAGCGCTCTCCGAGGCCGCAGGCGGCCGGGCGAAAAGGCCTCCGCGGTGGCGGGGCGCGGGAGCCGCACGGCGGAGCCCGGGTCTAGCACATAGCTGCAGGGAAGGTCTGCTTCTAAGTCCTGCTGCTCTAAGCAGCCTTAAATGACTTGGAGGTAATCTGCGAATCAGAACCCTTTATTTCTTGAGAATATGTACACGCAGAAGGCCTGGAAAGGTGGGTAACGAGAGGGATGCTTGATTTTGCCTGGGTTTATGTTTTATGAGAGAAGTGCAGGCTTTGTGAAAAACTGTGACCCATGGAAAAATGGGCAAATGGTCAAAAGTGACTATTGCCACATGAATGTTTAGAAACATTGAATTACTCCAGTCTTCTTAAGGTCTGAAAACAAAGTGTGTTTCTTCCCAATATACGATTATCAGCGTAATTCCTCCAAGGCACGCAGTCTCTTTCAGCCACTTATGTTGACTGAGGGATGTAAATACCATCAACAAACTCCTCATGATGCAGAATTCCCAAGCAAGTGACTGGTCAACTTGGCTATATCCTGTGCTCTGGCATCGTGAAGGTAAGGTATGTGCTGAGGCAAAAGCAGAAGAGGCAAAGAGTGCTGGGCTCTGACTTGCAAACTTACAGTCCTTTTGGGAATGCTGCTGATCAAAATGAGCCTCTCTATTCCTTGGACTTCTCTAATCCATCCCAGAAACCTCTACATTCATTCTTTGATTCATTCTATCCTCCAAAGGCTTTCTCCTCTAATTTGTGCCATCTTTGTACGTTTGGACTTGAGCTTCATCAAGCTGGTTTTCATCTCCCTCTCAGTGTGTTCTCAATATTAGATGTGTCAGAGGGCAGTTGTAATTCCCAGATTGAAACCAAAGATAAAGTAGCATTGATATTAATAACACTGTAGTCCATATATTGCATCGTGATCATTCCCACAGCCTCTGTACAGATGTTGGATAGAAGTGGTGATCAGCACTGAGTGCTGTTGCAGATTGCATCTGGGAACTGTCAACAGAAGGAAAAGCCATCTGCTACCATCTGGGAACACTTAGTGAGGAATCAGTGGAACCACACTAAGGCATTTCTCTCTCTGAGCCAGGTCATGCAGCTGTGTCAGGGATTTTTGCATGCTCCACAGTGTCAGAGGCCACCAAAGCGCTTGCGTCATCTGAAAGTCACCAGGCATCTGGCTGTGGTTACTGGCTGAGATATTTTTATCATTATGTTTAGCATAGGTGAGGTGCAGTTGTGTAGGAGATGTGATCTCACTGAGGCACTTGCTAGCCAAGTGAGTACTGTCTAGAAGAGATTTATTTAGCAGACATCAGAGTAAAGTGTGTTTTGTTGGTGTGTGTCCCCCGCAAGAGCTGCTGGCATCTTCCTCTCAGGAAGAAGCAGAGATTCATTATTCCAGGAGCTGACTTACGCAGTCCCTGCAGTTTTTTTCCTGGCCAAGTTGCAATAGTCTAGATTCTAGATTAGTAATTCATATTACAGCAGTTGCTCGGAAGTCCCTATGTGCAAGGTACTTCAGAGGTACAAAAAAAGAGGCAAACCCTGTCCTAATTTGGAGATGTGAGCTGAACAAGAGAGAAATTAAACAACTTTCTCAGTGTCAGTAGGAGACTCTGGAAAATATGTGATCTGAATGAGGATCTCCCAAGCACTGCGGTAGCATAATTACTATACATATTAATTTATAGTCATTGACAGATTGTAAAACACAAGTATAGTGTGACTTCTGTCAAGAATTTACTGAGTGATTTTATGTTCAAATTAATTTACTGTTATGCACCAAATTGATAATCTGCTTCAAAATCAGACTTTTTTTATAAAGTCCTCTAAAATTTCTGTTTTCAAGCAATAAAACTGCCTCTGTGATCCTCTAATGCTTTGTGATCTTGCACTTTTAAAGTATCTCGTGTCACCAAAATGTCTCTTCTATGTAGACACTCCAATAGTTTAGGTAATACATACTTGCAAAGCAGTACATTGAAAAGGTACTATTACAGTGCCTTATATAACTGTATAGTTACAGTGCTGTGTATCTGAACTGTTTGTTAAATGTTGTAATGCAGATTTTTATTTTTCTGCACATACAGCTTTGTCTACCCGGTAAAATTATTTTGAGGGTTATCATTAGATAAAAACGTGTTGGGGGTGCTGTTGGCTTCAAGTACAGGTCTCCCCTCCAGCAAGTACATCAGTGTGACACTCCAGTCTAATTGAACGCAAAGATCAGAGAAAGGGATATGAATCCTTGATGTCCAGCCAGTTATAAAATCTTCATTTTTCACCTCTTCTTCTCTCCCTAAAGAAGCTATCATTGATAAATGCACAGAAATCCATATATCATTCTAAAACTTGTACTCTGATGGAAGACACAATAAGCAAATTTATTTCATAATCATTCTAACCTGTCAAATAGCAATCACAAAAGAAAAAAACCCTGTAAAATAAAGATAATTTATAGCTGCTGCTGATAGTGAAGGATGGGCAAATATGTACACATTCACACTAGTATTTTTAGCTTTTTGTTTAATTTTCTTGCTCTTTTTTTTCACCTCTAAATCTGTGTTTGACACTGTGGAGAAAATAGAAGCTTAAGCATGTTCACTGCACCAGAAGGTGAGTGCTTTGGCTCAGTGCAGAACTGCCTTGTCTGCGGATTTGAAAGCCATTTTGATGTGTATAGGAGTAATTGTATGTTTGTGGGGTTTTCATTGGACCGAATTGTAGCTTCAGAATATGATGCAGTGGAGTCCTGATGGGATCCACCTGACAAGCGCATGAAAGACATACCTCATCAGCTTTTCAGAACAGCTAGCAAGAAGCTTCCAAGACGCAATGTTTTGGTGACTGTTTTGGTAAGGATGCTTTCACTGCTGGCTGTGAAATAGAGCAGCCACTCAGCCTTTCGTGTGCCATGTGACACACAGGGTGCATCATGTGCCATTCCCATGTGACTGGGCACATCGAGCATGTCACCTTCATGAGAGAGACATGAGAAGGGGGAGAGAGAGAGAGAAATAAATCTGTTTTCTCATCGTCAGGCTTACTGTTCCCCATCTGCACCAAGTCGTTTTCTGCAGAAAGCTGAATAAAGAGGTCCCATACTGAGCAGTTACTGACTCTGAGCTGATTCCTCTAAGCTGAATTAAATGAAGTGTTAAACAATGAAAGAACCATATGTTCTTGTCTCAGGATGTTTTAAAAAAGAAAACTGTCTACACAGAGCTGACACAATGTGACAGAAATTGAAAGAAAAGTCATGCATTTACTCATCACTAACTTTCAGATACACTGATCCCTAAAAAATGTCTTAGCTGAGAACCGAGCAAAAATAAGCAGACTTTTTAGCTATATATTTTAGCTCTGCTTAGAACATATTTTAAAGGCAAATAACCAGAGCAGCATTTAGGACCCCAGCACACGAGGAGGCATGGCAGAGTGCCTATGACTTCTGGTAACAGCAGGAGCCATGGCTTGCAAGAAGGACAGGCCCGAAGCGTTAGCCAGCTGCTGGCCCCTGCTGCCACAGTGCTGATGTGATAAGTCTGTGTTGTTGCTAAATTCCTCCCCTCTGTTCTGATTCAAATGTATGTCCTGTATATTACTGCCATTTTGTGTAAATGTGTGATGCTGTTTATCATAGTTCTCACCAAAAGGTATGAAAATATCCATTTTGATGACTGTATTATTATGTAGAAAGCTTTTTCTGGGTGCATCTAATGTGAGTAGGACAGAGTCTAAGGTGAACTACATCAGCATGGATTTAAAGACAAGAGTGCAACTAGCAAACAGTAAGTCCCAATGGATTTTCCATTGAAAATCTGGGACGTGAGGATTTCCTGCTAGGGTTTGGATGCAGTCCTGGGCAGGAGGCTTAGAAATACAAGCTACCAATGCTGACAGCATTGTAGAGAGAGGAACTAAACCAGGTTCTAAACAAGTGTTTGAACATTGACAGGTATGTACATCTTCAGGTTCTTATGGAGGAAAAAGTAGTGTACCTTTGCCTTAGGAAATTTAGCAAGATAACATAAGTAACAGTAGTGATTTCAGAGGACTGTAAATACCTACAACCTTCACACAATCCAGTTCTCACCATATTGCTTGATATTTATATTGTGATTAAAAGAAGACGTCCATTATCTGGCCTTTCTCCCTATTTTACCACCGGTTTTGAAAATGAATTGTTTCATTACATACATTTTTAAACAATTAAATTAATATTTCCCTTTAAACTGACTATATCTTCTCTGTAAAATGACGGTGAAACTGCTTATCTATATTAAGGCAGCACCTTTGTGGCACTGTTCGGGGCTGGGGAAAGTTGCTGCAGCAACAGTGCAAGTTACATAATGTAACGCTCCATTCAATGAAGGATGAGTAAAGCTGGTGTGCAGGGGGCTGCAATCCCAAGCGCTCCATTTCTGGCAGTTTCTGCCCCTGCTTGCAAAGTGGAATACATTTTATAATAGGTTTTAAAATTATCCATGGCGAGTAACTTAGACTTGCTGTGCTAAATAGTAATAATAACAAGTATGGAGAGAGAATAATTCTAGACATTTATTGATACCACAATTTACTTGGCATGTTTGAAGTGGCAATGAAAATTGGGTTTTATTTATTTTACAGAAGCCAGAATGTTGCTGATGCATTGCCAAGTGTGGCCAGACTTGCCTGTGTTCATGTAACTTATGCAGTATGCTCCACCATACTGAGCAGTAGTCAGTAATGAGCATTCTGGATTAACAGAGTTCTTGTTCTATCTTCAGAATTTAGCTGCTCTGGCCTCTGGCTTCAATTTCAGGTTCCTCCAAAGCCTGGTTCTGACAACAGAGGACTAGGAGCATTTTGGACTTGTGCATTCAGGGCTGAGCTGGGTGGAAGGGGAGCAACCATAACAAACTCAGTCTCACCCAGGTCTAAGTGACATGGAGGCAAAGTGTGCCTTGGGAGACTTAGCTTTTAAGGCGGCCTGTCCTGGCTATAAAACCTAGTTCCTATGTTCTCACAGGAGAGACTCTTCAGAGAGATTTATGCTCTGTGAAACACAGAAATACTTAGTGATGCATTCAACTATTCCAGGATTTGAATGATCCTTCTTATGTATTGACAACTTTCTAATGAAGTCCTATCTATTCCTATATTAAGAATCTGTCTCCTTTTCTGACTGAAGTTTCTTCAATTACATTGTCTTTCTCTGTGCATAAAAAGTCTGACCCTTAGTCAGAATATTACAAATAGGGTTTTGATCCTCATATGCCACGCTTTTATTTCCTAGAAGAGTGAGGGCTGTAGATACGCTGCCTTGCTGTAAATGGCCTTTGCTTGACAGATGGCATGGCTTTTTTCTTTACATCTACTCATATTTTGCACTCATGGGTTAGTGAAAAATCACTGCGTTTGCATTGCCAGGTGTTCTTCATAGCTATACCCTCTTTGGGGTGGGACAGCGCGTACTGACTATGAAAGTTACTTTGTAGTCCTTTGCTGATTCTACTATGCTTTCCCCATTATTTTTCTTCAGAAATAACCTTCCAAACAGTAGTACCATAATGTTTTGTTACCAATTTCGGACCATAGTGGCTGTCACACACCTTAACAGAAGGTACCAAGAACTAATTTTGCACTGAGCATCAGCAATTACACTGCTGTTTTTTGCTCAGGTCGGTTTGGAGTTGGTATTTCAGTTGTCCTTACTGACTTTGTTTTGCTTCACATTTTGGAGTGGCACCTAGCCATGCCAAGTGGATTGTTTTGAGATGAAACTGAACCAAGGTGTTTTTCAGAAGCACACTCAATGTGCTCCAACCACTGACACTCATTCTGCTGACAGGACCAGATTACAAATAGTCCAGAATAAAACGCTGTAAAAAGTTTGTGATGTGGTCTGTCTTACAGTCTATGATTCTGCCCCCCTTGCTAACGCAGATCTACCATAGAGTGGCAGCCATGGTGTTTGCAACTTTGAGTTTCTCCAGACTGTTCCTGGAGAAATAACAGTCCAGCGCTAATTTCTGGAGCTGGAGGGATAGATTCTCATTCACATTGATTACTGTGTCAAACATGATGTCTTTCATCTGGTCCAGCCGCACCCTGCTATTTACTTCCCTTTCAGTGTCCTGTCATCACAGCACCCTCGCTTTTCTGTCCTTCAGTTTTGGCTGAGTGGATTGACCTTAATGACTGGGGGCATTTGGTGATGATGGTGGAAGTAAAGAATCAAAAGCTGTAAGAACATTCAAGCTAGACAATTTACATTTGGGTATTCAGGCTCACAGATGAAGTGGTTGAGAGCCGTCAACATGGTGATCCCTTCCGAGAAGGGACCTCCAGACAGGGTGACCTGAGCGTTACAAGATTCAGCCTGGTGTAACAGAGGGAGCAGCAGATCAGATTATCAGGCCAGTGGACAGTCAGCTCTTGAGTTTTATTGAGTCCTCCACCTCCTCTGCCGCTACTGGATGCCGAGTTTGCGGCCACCTATTGTAATGAGTCATTACAGCTACCGTAATGATCACCCTTCTCCGTGTCTGGCCTCCGCGCTTCCTGAAAAGGGAACGAAGCTCTCGTGGCTGTCGGGGTTTGGTTTTGTTTGGGTCGCTGGCGGGGCGCGGGCTGCGGAGGGCGGAAGCGGGGCCGGGGGCGCGGCCCCGCCCGGCGCGGGCGGGGCCTTTGCTCGCGCCCGGAAACCTCGCTGTAAATCGCAGCCCCGTTGTTCGCGCGTGCGCGCGGCTGTCGCGGCGGGGCCACGGAACGGAAAAGCTCGTGCACGCGCGCACGTGCGCCCCCTCGGCGGGGAGGCACGCGCCCCTCTCCGCCCCCCCGCGCGGGGCAGGGCGCGCGCCCCGACCACGTGCTGGGGGGCGGGGCGGGGAGCGCCGCGCGGCCAATGGGGGACGCGCGAGGGGCGCGGCGCTTTCGCGTCCCCGTTCCCGTCGCGCGGCCGGCGGCGCGTTGTG
>JAVSBS010008124.1:0-22083 GCA_033124195.1 Coracias cyanogaster | reverse complement strand
TAGGACTGTCTTGCAAGGAACTTTCTCAACCAGCATCCCAAACAGGCCAAAGTCTGCCCTTTGGAAGTCCATGGTGTTGGTTTTGCTGCCCCTCCTCCTTACTTTGCCTAATATTGAAAACTCTATCCTTTCATGGTCACCAAGCCCAAGACGGCCTCTGACCACCACATCTCCCACTAGCCCTTCTCTGTTAGTAAAGAGCAGGTTTAGGAAGGCACTACCCTTGATGGGCTCGCTTACCAGCTGAGTCAGGAAGTTGTCTTCTACACACTCCAGCAACTTCCTGGACTGTTTCCTCTGTGCTGTGTTGTGTTTCCAGCAGATGTCTGGTAAGCTGAAGTCCCCCATGAGAATAAGGGCTGCTGATTGTCAGGTTTCAGCCAACTGTCTGTAGAAATCTTCATCAACCTCTTCATTCTGATTGGGTGGTCTATAACAGAGTCCCAACAGGATATCCGCCTCACTGGCCTGCCTCTTCATCCTTACCCATAAACATTCAACTGTTCCAACCTAGTTGTTGACTTCTACACAGTCAAAACACTCTCTGAGAGAGAGCCACCCCACCAACTTTTCTGCCTTGTCTATTCATTTGAAGAGCTTGTAGTCACCCATTGAAGCACTCCAGTCATGAGAGTCATCTCACCATGTTTCTGTGATGGCAACTATGTCATAGCTGTTGTGTTGCACAGTGGTTTCCAGCTCCTTCTGTTTGTTGTCCATGCTGCCCGCATTAGTGTAGATGTACTTGAGCCAGGCTGTTGATTTCCCTGCCAACAGTTGCCTGTTCCCCTTAGGCTCAACTCTAGTGAGCACAGTTTTATCCCCTTTCCCCTTTGAACCTAGTTTAAAGCCCTTTCAACAAGCCTGGTCAGCTCATGTGTGAGGATCCTTTTCCACCTCTGGGACAAATGCCAGCAGACTCTGCAGGGAGAGATTTCGATTGACTTCAAATAGAAAACTTTTTTTATGTAGAAGTAATATTATTGTCCTGTTAATATTAGTTCCCACAAAGCTGAGTTAATAAACTTTATTTTTTACTGTAAGCTACTTCGCTATCCAACTGAAAACTATCTTTGACCACAGGAAAAAAAAAAAAACCAAAAAACCACAATCAGGAGTGAGAAGAAAATGTGCATTTTCACATGATCTAAAATAAAGAAAATCTCATTTCTCAGTGTTCTGGAAAGCGCAAGACACTGCTACTATCCTATCTATGGTGAAATTCCAAGACAACTTGGAAAAGCATTTGGCCCCATGTTTCTAGTTGAATGTTCACAGAGGTGACTTGGTTTCTTCTCAAGAGCATCACATTTACAAAGACTTGTGGTATTGCATGAGGAAAATCTACATATATTTGTAACTTTTTTGACATTAACAGTTTTAAGAGGTGAACATTTTTGCACCTTCTAAAGCATTTACTTGTAAACTGCATTAGATTAACCTAAGGTACTTATATAATTTGTTAGGAGTTGTGTAAATTACAAGGTTCAAGAGACTCATACTTCATATTCCTTCAGTAGATTTTGTCAGAAACATAGTGAGGAGCTTCTTCCTTCTCCTTATATAAGCTTCGCTTGTGTATATAGTGTAATGCTTAAGTGACTCCCTACAGCTATTCTCTAAAGCAAATCATAAATTTGCATTTTCATTCCTGTAAATAGTGTGGATTTGATTGAGAAAACTTGCTTCTATCTGCTCTTATCTCTAAAAAAGGATATAACAAAACATGAAATATTTTGCATTTTCTCAATTTTCATTTCATTTTTTAACACTTTCACTACTTCAGGTACAAGGAGCCTCCTCTATTTCACAGAAAATAGGGAAGGCATGGTGGAGACAATATCCTTATTTTGTGTGTTTCACCAGTTATAAAGCTTGAGCATAGGTGTGTAGTTTATACCTACATATCACATCTTTTTTTTATTCTGTTTAAGTACAGATATGGATTTTTTGTTAATAATATGTCCCAGTTATTTCCATAATCCTGAATAATGTGACTTGCTATGGTTGCCAAGGCTCTAAACATGTTTTTTAGGCTTTATATGAAGTCCCTCTCAAAAAAACCCAAAACAACAAAAAACAACTCCAAAACCAACCAACCAAAAAACCCGCAAATAACAAAGCATTCATGACATATGAAAACATATAATACATTAATGAGTCATTCATGCTGTTTCTTGGAATTACAAAGGATACCTTGTTATTCACTGCACTTTATATATATGTATAAATTCCTCCTCTCAGAGGAACAATTTATCTTGTAACCTCTCCAAATAGCAGGACTGAATTCAGCCTTCCCTGTATGTGCAATAATTGTTTATAATATATTTTTCCTCAAGAAAACCTGTATATAAAATTGGTTGCATTCTACCTCATGGAAACAGCATTTCTGAGATCTGAATTGTGGATATGTTCAGAAATGTGAAAAGGCTCTGATATCAACTAGAATTAGGAAATCATTTCTTGCATGATAATCTACAAATAACAACTGTGCAAGAAGTTCCTTTTGCTGTGTAACAACTAGTAATACCCTGTCAAAGGAGGACAGACAAAAAAGGATTTCAAAGAGAAGGTATGAAAGTTATCTCAACCTTCAAGTGCTGTTTTGATTAATTTTAGTATGTATGGATAAATATTTTTCAAATATAAAATTCAAAATAAAAATCCTCCAGACCACTTTGTTTTTATTCCTCCCTATCACAATCCAGTTCTCCTTGAACTTTCAAATAAATATTCTCTGTTTTTTGCACAATACCCTTAAACAAGTTATGATAGGATTTTGAGGGCAGTGAGGAGTGGCTATTGTTCCTATTTTAAAAAGTGGAATTCCTGCATGGTAGATGAAACCACGGAAAGAAATGTGTCAAAAATCTACTTCAATATTCTTGGTGTTGTGCTTCACCCTTGGCTCTTATGGTGGCTGATGCGAGACAGAGAAGAGCAAAAAGATGAAGAATATGTAAAAGGTGAAGGTATGCTGGGGGGATGTTGCCAAGTTTGGCGTTGGCCTGTGGAAGAAAGCTAGCAGCACGAAATTGGCATATTTGCCAAAATTATTTGAAGAAGAGTAGAACTAGAAGCACAGATACATTGCATATACATGGAATTTCATGTTTTAAAATTACAGGTCTTTCTATTTTAGGTGTGATCCAACTAGCTACTTGGATTGCTCCAAATTGGAGGCAGTCCAATTTAGTAATTCAGCTGTAAGAATGAACTAAGCAGACTGTGCTTCAAGCTGCTTCTGCTATCTTTGGTATTTCATCAGTTTGCATTATATTATACACGGTCTACATAAAAAGTGCCAAGAACATGTTAGAATGTTGAAAAATTGTCCTCCTTTTGAATAACAAGAGTTGGATTTTTTAAAATCAATATTTTTTCTTAAAATAACATCTCTGTCCCACTTCAAATGTCTCTAGGAACTAAACTGAACGACATAACTAAGCTGGTTGGGATACTTCCCTGAGTCTTAGCAGAGAAATTTGGCTAAGACATTTCCAAACAAACAAGTATATTGGCTACTCTCGATTTCTTCTATACAAAATATCTAATTTCTAAAAGTTTTGTCTTTAATTCTAGCCCTAGTGAGGCCACCTGCCAGAAGCCTGGATGTCCTTTCACTCTATAAGTCAACTCTCCCAGTACTGCAGCTGCTCCAGTACAGGGCTGCTACATCAGCTCCAGAGCTGACAGCTGGAAGCACTATGTCCAGGCAATGCAGGAGGCAGTTTCCCTGGAAACCTCCAGCACTCCAAAAGATTATCTGAGACCTGGAGGAGAAAAAAGTTTTGATCAGTATTTTAGGATCCGGTTCTGATTCCTACATGATACAGGAACAGTAAATGGTCTTTACCCATGACGCCTGCACTAAGAAGAGAAATCTATTTAAGTTAGGGTGTTATTCTGAGAGGAATGCTAACCATTGAATTAAACCCTCCAAATCAGAGAAAGCTCACTACACAATTAATTGAATTTCCACAACAGTATCATGTCTCCTGACAAATAAAAGCAAATTTGGCTTTGGTATATACACTGCACTTTATAACAAAATCATGTGATTCTTCTTCAAAATGGCATAATAATAATGTTCCCCCAAGCTCTTTCAAGTGTTGAGTTAACACAGCATTTGGAGCAAGACTTTACCTAAAGAAGAACAATAACAGACTCTTGTATTCCCAAACGTTAATCCTAGGCAAGTTGCAGTATCATTCTACACCAATAATGAAGCTGAATATATATTTATAAGTAATCACTGTAGATTTTCTGTTGGCACACTGCCCCCCTTACTTGAAGATGTATTACACCATAATTATCATAAATAAGCATTTTTAAGAAACAAAGTTACTAATTTGCATTGGATGAAGAGTTATTTAATAACATTGGCTGCTTTCTGATACCCACTTTATGATTGTATGTATTTGAATTAAAAGATCCAGAGAGAAATATGAAAAATAGGCTATAAATGAAAGATGGAAAGAGATTTGTATCAGATTATTCCATGTTATTTTCTAAACTCTAGCTGAGAAATGACATTGTGAGATTTGAACTCATAGCCAGACTTTCCAAAATCTGGCCATAGATCTTTCATAAGAAGACAGCTGGAAAAAAATATAAAGAGGAGATTTCTCAAGAGAACGGGTATCAATCCAGTCTATATGGAAAGAAATCTACAAGAAATAAAGGTAAATAATTTAATAAAATATTCCATACATATTGCATTTCTGGCTAAAAACATGGCTAAAATAATGAACAGTAAAATCAAACATGACTATTTTAAAATTCCAGAAGAAGTGAAAACTATGCATAGAAAAAATATTAACGTTTTCATGTAGTAGAAGTATACATCTAGCTTTATTGTTGACGTTGAATTCAGCTTGCCTAGATTCATCATGTGGGAATATAACTGTGACTATTACTGAACCTTCTAGAACTCAGGATATAACACAGCTGGTATGAGTGTATATGTTATTGATGGCTCATTGCATAAGGCTTTGTCATCACAAGGTCTCTCTGACTTGGTACCAGTAGATTCAGGAATAGTCACAGAACACAAGAAGTTTTTCTACTATGTCACAATAATATCCTGCTAAAAATAGTCACCAAACACCTCTTTCACAGCTGAGCTCTAGATATGATAAACTTAGTCCAGATGACAGCCCCTGCCTTGGAGACCATACCATCTGTGTAAGAAAAATTGTACATGTTCTACATATTGCCTGTCTGTGATCCAGATAAGTAAAGAGTTCTGCTCAAATTCATGCAGCAGGTCAAACCTAGGACCATGGTAAGAATCACAGCATCCTAACTGACTTCAGACAGTCTATCTATCATGCTATTTGTGAAAGATACCTCAGCTCTGGCAGGTTTTACATCATGCCCTAAGGATTATAGAATGTGTCTGATTACTGTGATTACTATTTATTGCTTGTTGTGCACCAACAGCAGGCTTGGAGAAAAAAACAAAATGAAGACAATGCCTGCTGTATAGAAAGGGGAAGGGAAAAACTAAATGTGGCAGATAAAGAAATTAAAACAATCGCAGATCTATCATGCTGGCTTAGAATCCATTCAGTTAAAAAATAATAAAGTTAAATAATAAAATTGCCCACAGGCAATCTAAAAGAGATTTAATTATTTTATAATTACCCATCTTGGATGGAAAATCATTTCCAGAACCAAGAGAATAAAAACATTCTTTTGGCCCTGGCATGAACTATATTTTGAAGAACTTTTATGTAGCACAGTTGTGTATCCCTGCTTTGTTTATAAAATGTATGACATTGCATGAGCCACAAATTAAATTACACGAAACACCTTCATAAATATAATATGAAGTTATGATGTATATAATGGTAAATACAATAAACTGTAACCAACCATTAACTGTGAGCGCTAGTATATGCTGTTTATAGATTTTACGAAAGAAAATAATGTGTTTCAGTGCTTGCTTTGTTCGAACTACTTCATTTCCCTCTGCTTTATGAATGGAACATTTTTCACCACATACAAGCTATAAAATACAATGGGGAAAAATCAGGCTTTTTTTTTCTTTTCTGTTAAAAAAAAGCCAGTTAAAATCTATACAAACTGAAGCTCTTACACTGAAATAAGATACATATGTAGGAAGCCATTGCAAGACTGGCTAAAAGTTGCTTTAATTCGTGAAATGTAACCCTCTCTAACAACCATGTCCCAGGCCTGTCTCTTTTTAAATGTTGTCAGATTTACCTTAATAAATGCACATTGTGGTAAACATACACACTGATTACTGTAAGGTTCTGAAGACAGCTGTCCTTTGCTCTCCTAGCTTCCAGAGTCAGCATGCATTTTTCATTCCTGTAGCTACAGCATCCTACCTTGGATCCTCATTCCTTGTCCAACAGTGGCACAATTTCCGTGTCTCTACTTACCTGTGTAGCTGTAGACACAGCCTCCTACTGCTGCTCACCTCTGTGCTGGTTTCACTCAGAACTTTTGATTCACTGACTGATCAGAACAGAGGTGGGTGATCATCCAGGAGAGAAGGAATTTCAGAAATGTTTCAGGGAAGTTATTAGTTTATTTCCTAGTGAACAGGAAGCCAGACTACCTTCTCGAGCAAGTTACTTCTGCCAGCCTTAGACCCCAAGAATGACTCAGACCTTTAAAGTTTTCTTTGGGGAAACAAAAAATATCTTTAAAAGCATCACGCAATACAAAGAAATGGTAATCCACAAAACCAGTCATTTTTCTGTCATGGTACAGAAACATCCTTTTAAGAGGTCTACAAAGTGTTCTTAGCATACACAAATATTCTTAGGTTACATTATCCAAAATCTGTTTTGGTTAACTATTAATAAATGAATGGCTTAATTGATTTTTAAAAAATAATAATTTTAAAATAGGATACATCAAGAAAATACTACCAGAGTGCTCTCCTCTGGTAGTTCTGAAATTTTAGTAACAAAACTCTCCCTCCCTGCAAAACATGTATGTCTAACAATTGACAATTACAAAATTGCAAGAAAATAATTCTTCACAGAAACTTAGTTGTTTAGGAGCTGGGCCAAGAATACAATAACAGCAGCCTTTCATGAGGGCTCCTGATCAGAACACGGAAGATACAAAGATATAAAGGTGAAAGGCTATGACTAATAATTTCCCAGCTTTTTGAAAACAGTTTAATTTTTAAAAAATTGCACTTAAAAAAACCACAACCCTTTGATATTAGATGTATAAACTTAGTTCACTTCCTATATTATTAAATATGGTTAATATATAATATGTTAAAATGACTGATTCAAGATAACTTTATTGCAGGAATACCAAAATATTTTTAAATACTATATAGTGGAAGTTTTAAAGTTACCTCATGTCTCATTCCATACAATTATATTACAACACAATAACACAGTTACATTTAATTACAGTGTCTAACTTCACACAAGAGGAATCAAAAAAATTTTGACACATGTCCTATCTGCCTGCAATAAATACTCTACTGCTAGACAGCTAAATTGCCTGTCAAATATTCTCATGAAGCTTTGATAGGCACTTCTATTTTATGATAGTCTTTTTTTTTTCTTTTTACTTGCATGAGAAATACCTTGGCATAGCATGAAACTATTTTAATGGTTCCAGAGTTTTGCCTCAGAAAATAGTCTGGCATAAAAGTTAAGAGTTCATACTTGCTCCAAGTGTTCTGGAAAAAGTTCTATTTGCTCCTTCAATTGGAAGAAAGACTTAAATGTATTTATTTAAAGTTATCTTTAAAAATGTGCAAAAAAGATGTCTAAGGCAGCCTTACAAATGTCTAAAAATTTTTAAGCCTAAAAATTGTCTTTCTGCATGCTTTGACTGAAAAAATTATTATAATAAATGTATGAAATTATAATTCCATAAGGTCTAAAGCTGTTATCTAGAAATAAGATTCACAATGCTTTTCCTAGTGACCAGCAGCATTGTTCACTAGCCTAATATGGCCTTTGGTCAGATAAACAGGAGAAAGCAACATCTTCTGAATTCCCAAGAGCAGAAAGTTTAGGGGTCTGTGCCTTTTCCTTTGCCTCCTTTAGCCAGATGACAACTCTAAGTGATATAGGAAAGGGAAAAATCAGTGTAAAGCAGAAACCTTTTCTAAAACTTGTAGTATTTTCAAACAATATACATAGGGAACTTAGATTTAACTGCTTGAATTGTTTAAAGATTTGCATTTGAAAGAGTATTATCAGTCAGCAGAGATAGGCAAAATTAACATATACAATAAAATATCAAGGTATTATTTTTCCATAGTTGATTAATGATTAGTTATTGTAAAAAAAATATAAAATCAACATAGCTAATGAGGTATTCTTTAATAATGATTATAATTTCCTAAGAAAGGAATGTACTGTTCACATGTAAATGAGTTTTCTGGTTAATGGATAAAACCAGTCAATCAATCAGGTCTGCAAAGGTAAAGATTATGAATAAGACTTTAATTTTTAGGCTGTCTTTTTTTCCTTAATTGTAGCAAAAAGAAGGCTATTGATGTATTATTGACAAAAACAATATATTTTATAAACAATTAGTATAAAACATTTAAAATTATATCCAGAGGAACACAAATGAAAAGTATTTTAAATACTGCTTGAAATTAGTGATCTATAAGGGTTTTTTTTTGTGTGGAATGACATAACAGCATTGTACTTCAAAATACTAAAACAATACAGAATGATCACTACGTTGAAATGTACACTGATATTTTCTTAATCATCTCAATGATAAGTAGATAAGGAAAAGATTGCTTAAATAATATGTTAGGAGGGAGTAGCTATCTTTCTACTGAACTTGCAATTTAGCAATAATATAAAAGTGTTAACAATGTAGCCTAATTTTCAATTGATTTTTTATTATAAAGTCTCTGATAATAAGAGTTAATAGTATTTTCCTAAGGCATGTATGTTTCAAATAGATTTGGAACACTTCGCATACCAGAGCAATTTGTTCAGACCTTTAGTTAAGTGAGTAAGTTCTTTAGTAAATGTAGTTGCAGCTTTGCATTTTTGTCCCTCCCTCTATACAACAGTTGTTTTTTTTTTCCTGGCATCAGACAGAGGAACAAAAAAAGGCTACTCATTGAACTGCAACATCATCCTCTCTAGATCACACTCAACTAGAGCCTGGCTTTAGAAGTCTTAAATTACATGATACCAACAGGATGATGAGTGCAAAGCTCATGTTCAAGAAAGCACTTAAACCTGTCTTTCCTTTTAAACGTGTAAGTAGCAGCAGTTTGTTGTATACTGTACTTAGACTCAGGTGCTGGAGGGCTTTGGGGAACAGAAATTAGAATACTTTGTACTTTGCAAGACCTAATATTCAGTATAGTTTTCAAATTGGAATGAAAGTAAGTTGAATCTCTTCTTTTTATGCCTATATTACTGTGATGATAGAAATAAAAAGTCGAGAAAGTAAATAACATTGGAATAGTTCTGGTGCCTTATTTAGCATAATATTTCAGCGTGTCAAAAGACATCTGACCTTCTTGTTCATGATCAAATTATTAAATGCTGATTTAATTAAAAAAAATCACCTTGTGACCTCAGAATGAACACTATGTTGTTCATTCAAAAACTTCTCTATTAATTTTCAGCTTATCATCACTGCATATGACCATTTCATAGATATTAACAAATTACTAAACTTTTTTCAGATCTGAACAAAGTTGGCATATTTCCATATAAGATTTGCCTAACAGAAAGTGTCAGAAAGCCTGACACTCTGAATTAATACCTTATGCATGAACATATCCTCTGTGCATGCTGAATAAGTCAAGTGCATTTGGGAAACACCATGCTTTCTGTGATAAATCATGAGCCATAATGACATACGATAGCCTCCGTAAGCTTCATGCTTTGCAGCATTTCACATGCTCTTTTGCTTATGGGTAATATGTTAAATGCATCCTGGATGCCTCCAGTTTACTATGCACTGTACAGCCACGCAGTTTATGCAGAAATCTCATTATTTCCTTGAATACTTACAAGCAAAATTTTCAAGTAAGAAATGAGACCTTTTGGAGGAAACTCTAAATACAAGCAATTCCAGATGCAGTGTAATGTATCAACATCCAACATGGATTCACCAAGAGCAAATCACATATGACTAATCTAGTAGCCATTACATCAGGACACACTCAAGAGAGAATTTCTTAGACATCTCAGAAAACGTGACTTTTGCCTAAGTGAAATCAAGGTCCACATGTACACTTAATGTGAACTCTGCTGTTAGAAATTATTCATTCTATAGGAAATTATTCATGGGAATTAGCTCTTATTTCATACAGTACTTGCTATTCCCTGTAATCTGATTTATAACCAGCACGACACATATTTTGGAAACTGTGAAAGCATACTGCTGATTAGCAGTACCAGCTACAGTCACGCTTTCTTGAAAAGCACTTCCAGGGCAGGAAGGACAATGAGACTAATGATACAAATATTTATGAATTGTAGTACCCAGGTTTTGCCTTCTGTTTACTTATTAATCTATTTATCTAAACAAAATAATGGAAAAAATTGAATAAATACAGGAAGTGAAAAGGAGCTCGCAACAATGCTCAGCTGTGATCAGAAATGGATGAAGTTTGATGAAGCATGCTAGTTTTAAAATATTTTCAGACACAAATGACTCTCAATATTTAAAAATAAATAAATAAATAGAATCAAGTGCAGTCTTGCAAGTCAGATTCATTCTTCTCTACTGAAGTAAGTCATCGCTCAGAGTCTGTTCAATGGACTGCTTTGTCACACACAGTCCAGAAACTGAGATTTAGATTTTACTTATATGCCTACAGGTATAATCTTTATTAAACCAATCAGCCTGTGGAGCACATAATTTGTACTGCAGATTTACCTTTGATTAGAAAAGAGCATCACACAAATTTCAAAGTTAAATTAATAATTCCTGCCATGTTCAGCACTATGAGGGAAAATTTGAAACTTTCTTCCGAGAAAGAAGTTTCAGAAATAACATCACATAACAGGATAGGTTGGATTTTGATAAAAGCTGGTTTGATTTTATCCGAAACTCATGTTCATTTCTAACACCTATTCTTTTTCTTTGTGATAAGTCATTTTGGCATTCATACATGTAGCATTTTATTATTGTATTTTACACGCTTTCAAATTAAAATAGTTTTAAAAGTCCAAAGGCTTCTAAGCACGGACAAAATTGCAAGTCAGTCTGAAATACCCTAGCACCCCCATCCTCACATAAAATATACAGTTCAATTCAAATTTCACATAAAAATATTCATTTAATAAGTGTGCTAGAGCACTCCAGTTCACAAAGAATAAAATAGAACTAGGTGATACAGGGTTGGTATGAGATTTAGAAATGCCCACAACATTTTTTCCACAGATATACTGAAGCTTGATTTCTCCTTGGCAGATAAAAGGAGATATTATTTATATATACATAGAACAGTATGGAAGAATTTGGGATTTTTGTTTACTCCAAGCACTTTAGAAAATACATATAGAATCTTACTTCAGCTGATAAACTAGTTAACATTAGAAAGATTAGCAAGGATGTTTCATTCTGTAATGGCAAACTACGTTATGTCCACTGTTCCATTGATACCAATTTTTCTACATGAAACAAAAGTAGCCGGAAATAGCTTTCCTCTCCCACACCAGCTCAAATGCAAGTAAAGCACTAAGTAAAACAACATTAGTTGCTCTTAGACTCAAGGGGCCACTAGTGTTATGCAGTATTCTTCACAGACTGGAAGAGCAAACTGAGTATAAGTGCAACCTCCACAGGGTTTGGATCCAAGACCCTGTGCATAAAACTTAGTCCTCAGTTTCCATTCAGGCCTTCTTTTTGTAACAGATCACACAACACAGTCTGTTTCACATTTCTTAAATCTATTCATTTTGTTCTGATTTCTGTATCCAGATTCTATAGCAGCATTTAAAGTCTTGGCAGGTAAAAAATAAAAAATCTCTTTTTAATTGACTATCAAATATCTATAAGAGTTACTTAATGTCAACAACACTCATTTTTATAAGCCTAAATTAAAGGTGTACCATATTACTAAGAATATTTAATATATTCCAGTTTTCTTCACAAGCATAACTTTTTCTTCTGTTTGAGCAATAAGAGGGAGATGGAGATAAATGACTTACACTGGAACTAATACTCCATTTCTGCATAAAGAAAATAAATCTATTATTTCCTCCGTTTGAATTGGTATCCTAAGGATCTTCTCCTATATCTTTTGTTCATTATTCTTCTTATCTGAGTTCTCTGTCTGGATAATTTAAAGCTGGAAACTTCCCACTTTTGCCTCTCAACACTACCAGAATCAGACTTTAAGTTGTCTGGATCTAAAATAATGACTCAGACACCATGTTAAATGGAGGTAACATAACCAATCCAATTGTATTTAGAAAGTTATTAGACTGCTTCCCCTGCAATATTAACATATGCACACATAAGTTATATTTTATTTAATGGCCAGCAAAATGAGACATTTCTAAATCAAGTTTATTACATACTTCTCTAGCCTCAAGCTGATGAGCAGAAATTAAATTTTATGTTAACCTGCTTGAGTGGTTAGCACACAATTAAGATCTGAAGAATTAGGCTGGTGATAATAACAATATATGAGAATTTGATCTAAACCTTGGGAATTAACAGCAGTTTGTGAATGAGCCTGTATGCAGTCTATCACCACCAAAAATCAGCTTAATAAAATAAAAGGAAACCAGGAGGAAAAATGAGTGAGGCACTGGACAAACTAAACATTTATCCTTCCTTAATTGTTCATGTAGTTTCTCCTCTACTATTGTTCCAGTTAGAAACTATCCGCTTTGTTTCACAAAACAGTGAAAAATTTAAGAATATCCTAAACAGACTTGTAGACGATGAACACACCTAGACTTAAAGAGACTAAATAAGGAAATCTTTGTTATTACAGCTGTGATTGTTTTATGATCCAGCATTAAAATATTCAGTTGAATGACTAAAGATAGAAATACAGAAATGTTTGCAAGACAATCTAAATATCTTATTTTTTAAGTTTTCTTTTTAACTGAAGGCAATTATTTTGGAGATCTTACAAGCAAGAATAGTGTATTATAATTTGAAGAATTAGATGGATAATTGATAATAAAGGTAAAAATAAAAGTGTTTATTGAAAAACATACATAGACCTTTATCCTCAATATGCTGTCATTCTTTGTTCTTAGGTTAACTTACAAATATACTAATAATAAAAGAAAAAGGCCCTAAATATAACCTTGTTCTGGAATTTTTACTTTCCAAGTACAGCACAATTGTGGGTCTCTGACTGACACATTGATTTATTCCCAGCAAGGGTCCTGTAATTAATGTGACCTTTTGATAAGGTGGGAGATATGGGGTAAGACAAGTGCTCTCATGAGAGCTATTAGCAACTTCTGAGCAATTGCTAATGTTAGAGAGTTATCTTTTTTAACATAGTTTGGAAGATAATGACAAACCGTGATAATGAGTTTGCATAGGGAAGGAAGGAAAGCATAAAAGAGGTGAAGTAACAGTTAATTACTCAAAAAGAGGCAAGATTTTACCACTGGATAAACTGTGCATTTTGGCCTCAGGAATATAATGAATAATTCGAATGTAATGTAAGGAAGAAATCAAAGGTCTGCGTGGGCCAGAAAGAAGGAAAAGAAACCTAAAAAACTTCATCTATCTTAATAAACCTTAACTCTGCCTTTACACTGCGTAACAGGTAGTTTTCTTTCTTCTTGTCAGGTGGTATTTGTGCCAAGGGAGTTTTCTCATTTCCCTTCCCATCTGGTTCTGCACACAGTGATATAACATAATATTGAGATGACAAAGTTCTACTAATGTTATTTGAAGATTAGATCTATAAAAGAGTAACTGACCTGTTATTTCACAATCCAGATCCAGTAACCCATTTATGACAACAAAATAAGTATTTAAGTTATGATGATTTTTTAAACACAAGGTAAGATTAACCTGATCTATCAATAAACAAAAATTGCATTTAAATCTGTGACTTTGTATTCAAAAGGATTAGGAGGTGAAAAGAGATCTGAATATTCAATGTATGCTCATATACATACTAAAAAAAAATCCGTAGTTATAAGAAATATATATGTGAAATATGAGTTCTCTCATTACAGATACAGATAGCAGTTTGTTCAGAACACAAAATGGCAGAAAAGCCTCTAAAATCATAAGAGAAATGCATACAAATGCTGAAAAATGTCAGGATACTGCTTCTGGATCTAAGTGAAATCGTATGCTATGACTATAGCCAGGACAAGTTTGATCATCTAAAAAGAAAACAAAATCCTCCACCCTTCACTGTGTATGGATTTTTGAATATGCAGACTGTTTGAGCACTTATTTTTTCTCATTTATGATTTACAATCTAGATCCAAAGCAAAACATTGAACAAAGCTTGTCTTTTTTGGTTTATCCCATCCCATAACATTTTGTAGACTCAAGAAACAGCAGAATTTTTCAGCATTTTTCCAATACTAACTTGGACAGCAGTGGTGAGTAGCTAATAGCAAGTGGCAACAGATTATATACAAGAAAATTTTATGGGGAAAGATTCTTTAGAGAAGTGAGTCTTCATGGAGTTGCATGCAAAGCTTATCCAGGGCAGGTTGAAGTGAGGGAAATGTAACAGCAGCTAGTATTTATATCACTAGACAGAAGAAAGTATGTAATCATTTCAGTACCTGTGAAGAAAGGGTGCTGATGATGAATGCATAGCTTTTTGGGACTCTGAACTTCTCAAATAATTTAGAATAATAACAGTCGATGTCATCCCAGAATGTCTGATTAATACTTTCACTTTGAAATGATCTGACAGACTGCACTATATTTCTGTCATTTTAGAAATTTTAAATTAAAGTCATTCTCATGACTTAAAAGTATCTGTTAAAAAAGCTACTATATCTCTATGAAGCATCATTTTACTCTTCAGTATTTTAGCTAGGAGTTTCAGACCTTGTGTTTGTTTGTGGCTACCTATACACGTGTACACACATGCTTTAACACTTTTTGTTTTTACCTTAATACATTTTAACAACATTACTGTCATGAGGGAAATAAGGACAGAGACATTGAATGAGAAAAGAGACAGAGATAAACATTGTGTAATTGATTTCCAAAAATCTCAAACTGAGCCTTTCACATTCTCCTAAGATACTTTAATAATCTTGTTGCCAGCCCCCCTCATTGTCTCTCTTCTCCCACCCAATGTCCTTTTCTTGATGTCTTATTTAGAGGGGGTGAGGTTGCAACCACCAATGTTAGTAAAAACCGATTGTTACAATTCCAGCCCTCCACAACAGGTAAGGTATTTAGGAACTGCTTATGGAGGAGTCTGCATTGCATCCAGAACACTAAATTAAAGAAATCTAATAGCTTAAGGAGAACTGCCAAGAAATATATCAAGGATGTGATCATCTACTTTTGTGTAAAAACCTAGACATGATTGAATCTATGATCCTACGACAGGCAGATACAAAGGAGTATAACAAAACTCTCTAGTTTCCTGAAGGTGGGCAATTAACATCAGTGCTTCCTAGTACACTTTCCACTTTGACCAGAATATGAAGATGATCATGTGCCAATGACCATCACTATTCCCTTTAACTGCCAGCCAGCATTAGACACTGGAGTGCTGCATCCAACTGCCACACCAGATATGAGATTAGTGTATAGTAAAATGTCAAGTACAGATGCAAATGTGGCATGCCAGCAGTTGTGCCATGCAGGTATGCCCTCTGCAAGCAAATTGGAATGTTGATCTGTGGCAGGAAAAGAACCTGTGAAAGAGAGCTGTTATTCCCTGTGATTTCTCTGTCCCGCCCAAGCTTCTCTATTGCCTCCTCATCAGTAGCTCATTTCCATGAGAAGTTTCAGGGAATTTGATTGTAAGGCAAGTGGAATAAAGGTCATCAGTCCTTACTTATCACCACATGGAGGCCTGAAAGTATTATTTGCCTCACACGTTAGTTTTTCAACAGAAAAACAGCACATACTTCCCAGGTGAGCCTGGGAAAAAGGAGAGGGCTGGGGGAATATGTTCTTTTTATATTTGTCTTTGTTTCTTACTATCCAATTCCATTTTACATGGCAAGAAATTAAATTAATTTTCCCCAGGTCAAGTATTTTTTTCACTGTGATGGTAATTGGTAAAGGATCTCCCTGTCTTTATCTTAACCCGTTAGTTTTTTCATCTTATTTGCGCCTCCCAGTGCTGTTGAGGAGAGGGGGTGAGCAGCTGGGTGGGCATCTGGCAGCCAGCTAAGATAAACCCACCAAAGCCCCTAACTAAAAACTACATGAAAAGTGTTCCCAGATGTTATTTGAATATGTGTTTAAACATCAGTGTTTTAGATGTTTTGCTCACTTTTTTTGGCTTGGATACTTGATTACTGCATTTGCTCCTTTGTGGAACTGGTGCTGGAGCCACAATTCATGAACAGTTCTCATGAGTGTCAGATCCCTTGATGTATGTGCATCAGCTAAAAGTCATCACTCGTGGATACTGCAAAGGGTCCAAACTAGCAAAATATAAATCAATGCACAACAGCAATAAACAACTGCTCACCAGTGGCTACTGAATCTTTTCATGAAAGAAGAAATCAGAGAGAAGTTATATGTTGCAACAGAAACTGCTACGTATAACCAAATTGCAGCTGTTTGCTGCAGCATGTACATGCTCTGCATTAAAGGCTCTTTCCCCCTTCTTTAACACACTATATTGTTTTCAAGATGAGTTTTTTGTAGGGAATAAACTCTGCATCACTTGATATTTATCATTCTGCATTAAATATATGTATGTTTTAAATACCTGTATGTGTTATATATATGCAAGTGTTTTTCTGTCATCCTACAACATAAAATGAACTTGCCCATATGAGGCCTATACAACTGTTGTGTCTGCAATGTGAAAAAAAAAAAAGGGACAAAGAATGTAAAACAAAAGTTTAAGAGAAATGGTCTAACTCTATCACTGCTGCTCATTACTACTGCTGAAAACTAACATGCCAGCACAGCCATTTTGCGTCAGCATTCATATGCTGCTGCATTGTGCCATGTTGATGCTTCAGCTGACATGGATCTAGCTCGGTACTGTTTGTGCTGTGCTCTGCTGCACAGTGCAAGTGCACCCTCAGGGTCCAAAGCTGCTTATTCATGTTTCCTAATAAGTGCTAAACCACTAATAACAGCTCTTGCAAATGTTACAGCATAAGCAATGCAGATCCATTCTGCATATGTTTCCTTACAGTTTACCCCATGGAATTCTCAGCTGCATCAAAATGTAGTTGAACAGAGTAATAGAACATACTGGAAAAGAGGGAAAGCTAAAGGCTAGAAAGATTTTGGTTTAACTTTTCTCCTCAACTGTTCTTTTCTTCTGCCTTAGCTGTTTATTTGCAATACTACATTGCATTATATTTGGGTGAGAATTTTCACCAATGAAAATACTCCCCTGAATACTGAGCAAAATGGAAATACATGACAACAAAACAGTGAAGATCAAAACCCCAAAAGAAACCTACCCCTGCCCCTTAGCTTGATTCATGCTTCTAGAATCCACATGTAGAATAATATTGTCATGCTAACCTTGTCATTAGTAGTAACGAGAAAACTTATCTAAAGATCACTAGACATGCAATACAAATGTATGAGAATGAAAGTCCTAAGGGATTAATGATTTTAGTTCTAGATCTGCAACAAAATTAAAAGGTACTCTTGCTAGCAAAGGGATACTCATCCTTTTCAAAAAAGAACAAGGAAGAATAAAAAGTAACTTCAAAACATTCAGTATTAAGCATGTAAACTTTCATGGAAAATACCAAAGATTTGTGTCATGGGTGGTGTAATCCAAATGCAAGAAAAGTGGGACATTGTTGTAGTTGAGACGGACATGACACTGGACAAGTTAAGCAGCAAAAGCCGCAACAGCAGCAGTTAGCTTCTGTCAACATTCTTCTTTTATGTTCTTCAAACTCCTCAAAAGCTGTTTATCTTCCTTCAAGGGTACAGCCTGTTCTTGTCAAGGCCAAAGCTTTCTGTGAGGCCTGCAGGCCAGCTGTCAGTCCCCACAGGACATGGGAAGAGAGATCATCAGAGTTCTGTTCCTCTCCATCATCTAAGAATATCAATATCTCCGCAAAAAAAGCATACTCTTACTCTTAAAAGGCCCTTCACAGCAGCAGTTTTAGACTCTGAGATTGAAAGAAAAGCATGCAGAGTCAAAAGGAAGTAGAAAAATCCCATTTGATAATTGCTTGTCACTTACAGAATATATTCAAATGCTTAAAGGAATGAGGAATGCATTAGGCCCCTAGAATTGTGTGAGACACCACTGGAAGTTTCTTACACATGCCTTCTTCCATTCATAATGAGTAAAACATCAGTTTCTATGTCTGAAAAGCCTAAAGCAGCCTGTTTATTTTATTATTGCAAAAACAGAAGGGCGGAAAGATAGGAGAGATCATAGAAGAAAGTCACAGGCTTTAAAAGTTTAAGATATCAGAAAAAAAAGATTTGACAGAATATGACTGATGGGGGGAGGGAAACAACAACAGGAACAGAAAAGTATAAGATCTAGCTCTAATTAGAGTTAAAGGCTATAGGTCTGTTATAAGCACCTGAGCAACCTGTCCCTGGTCTGTGAAATACTTCAGAGGCTAGAGCACTAGGAAATTTCCTGGGGAGGATTGCTACCTCACAGCGCATAAAGACCTCTAGAAGGAAAATGGGATTTAAAAGGAGAAGATAGAGAGAGGGAGACTGTGTGAATATTTTGCTTTGCAGGGAGATAACATTCAGAGCCTGCTGACATATGTACAGGCATGAACCTTTCACACCAGCATCAAGAGGAAAATCTTAAACTGTTACTCATTTACAGCAAAACTTATCCAGGACTCATTTTGAAGTCTTTTTGAAGTATCTCACTCCAACAGACTTTAAATTTCAGCCTTTAAAGCTCTGCCTTTTCTCTGTACCTTGCAATCACTTTTTGAAAAGACTGTCACCAGTTAGGTTGCTCTCCCTCCCACCACTTTTTGCATGCTCAAATTCTCAAAAATGCTCTAACTCCATTTATTCCAATGAAGTTATAAATGCATCACTGAGAAACAAATGCCAAGATGTCAGGTTGAGCGTGGTATCTTGAATAGGAAGGAGAAGACATCTTAGTGTTGTTCAAAAAGAGATGGCTTTGCTCCTCCCGGATCGGATCACCTCATGGATTGTGGCAGATAGTGCAAAGTCCAAAGTTAAAGTGGTCAGTAAAACAAAATTTACTCTGAAATAGAGTCAGTCCCAGACAAATTCCACTTCCCAAGAACCTCCTTAAACACTTTCCTGACAAGCCAAGAAAATCTTCATGACATATTCTCCTTTGTATTCAAGATAACCAGCTTTTCCAGCTACCAGTACAGACTAGGGACAGAAAGGGTCTTGCTTAATGGAAATGGAACGTATATAGGCAGGAAGATTTTCTACTACACAGTGTGTCTGTAGTGGTACACAGGCAGTCTGTAGTGGTATTTAGATACATTTTTAGCAAGCACTGAGGAAGTGGGCTATATTCAGGAGGCAGGCTTAGTAGGTCAGGCTTAATAATGTGGCACATAATTAGGAACAGTTGAGGTTATATTAGAATATTCCTCTTCACAGGATTCTTATGACCCTCTAATTACATTCTCGCTTGAATGAATTTTAAGAAAAATGATTTCTATATTCTATTGTATTCCTGTATAAAACTGTGTTCTGACTCATTAACAAGTACAGTGTTAGCTCTTGGCACAGGACTATGCAATCTTTCCAGTTTTTAAAAACAGAGGGCTATGAAATAGAACTTGGCTAAAAAGGATCTAGAAGCAGCAGCAGGCTGCAGTCAAAATATTTGGAAATTCTGCGGTTATAGTGATTATTAAGGAATTCATTTACAATGGAGTACCAGAAAGGCAAGCATGTAAGGAAGCTTGTCTTAATTGCTTCCACACATGCTGTTGAAGAAGAAATAGTGAAGAATACATGCAGAGATGTGGAAGCTGGCTGCTTACCAGCCAGCCAGCTAAAGCCTATCCAGTCTAGCTGCAACATGTGGCACTGTGCCCACATTAATATTGCTCTGTCTGAAAACTACCAACTCTATTGCAACGTGTGGACATTTTGCCTCTGATCCCTGCTATCTTGAAGATTTCTACGTAATATAAATGTTCATCAGTCTGGCTTCTAACCTTGTTATAAACATTTATGTGCTCCCTTGGACAAGTCACTCAAACACCCAGTAACAAAAGGATTCAAGACATTGCAGCAGAACACAATGCGTTTGCCTTTAGCAAACTGTGCAGTTCCTGCTACTTTCTTGTAACTTTTTCTCTCTGCATCATCTGAAACTCTGTTCCTCTCTACAATCTCTGAGACTCTCTAGGCAATTTCAGAAGACTCCTGAAGTGCATTGAGGATAACTTCTTAGGCTAGGTAACAGACAGCACTACCAGAGGGAAATGCAGTACTAGACATGTTGGTCATCAATGCAAGTGAGCTAATCAGAGATGTTAGTATTGGAGACAGCCAGCCTGAAGTGATTATATCCTGGTGGATTTCACAGTCCTGAGGGAACAGGTCAAGCAACGAGTAAACTTTCAAGGTCAGGTTGGATGGGATGAAGAGCAACCTGATATAGTTAAAGATGTCCCTACTCATTGCAGGAGGGTTGGACTGGATGACTTTAAAGGTCCCTTTCAATCCAAACCAGTCTATGGTTCTATTCAAGCTGCAGGATTAGAGTTCATCCCTGTGACTCTTCCAGCACCACCTCAGGCTGAAACCAAGTCTTTCCCCAGAGAGGCTCAACTGCAGTCTGAGAAGTGAGCAGTCTCTCCCTCCCACCAGGGTTTCATGTAACCCAGACACTCCTTTTTTTAAAGGAAAAGCATTCTCTGACTAAGAGCAAATAGACAGGTAGCGGCCACCACAACAGATAGGTAACAGCATCACCCACAATATATGAAATATTGCAGGTATTATTCATATCGGAGATTAATTGTCTTCACAGTCTTTAAGCCCAAGAAGCTTTAGTGAAAGATTATCAAAAGAGAGAAGGGGAAAGAAGCAAAAAGTATCAAACCGAAAGAAGGGGAGAAGGAATAATCTAACACCCTACTTTATTGCCAGACATTGACAATGACTATAAAAGTATAGGACAGATGATTAACAGCTTTGTACTAAAAAATTGAACTCTGCTACTTTGAGGCTGGCAGAGCACTGGAACAGGCTGCCTAGAGAGGAGGTGGAGTCTCCATCTCTAGAGACATTCAAAACCCAGCTGGATGCCATCCTGTGCAACCTGCTTTAGGTGAGCTGCTCTGGCACAGGGGTTGGACTGGATGATCTCCAGGGGTCCCTTCCAACCCCTATCATTCTGTGATTCTGTCCATGATTCTGTGATTCTGTGAAATGCTACTCCCTCTGAGAACTAAATGCTTAGATATGACCTCAGTGTGGTGATTTCCATTTCTAATCAGCCAATAATTTCAGCCCTTGTAATCAAGTCATTACATTTTTTTAATATGTTATTTTCTGCCTTCACCTGTGCTCTCACCGTCAAAATACCTTTCCATAGAGCCATTTCTCTGTCCTTCAGGTCACTCAATGAAAACTTTTCTTGATGTAAAGCTTATAAAAACCTTAGCAATGGATAAACTGGTGGTAGCTGTGGCTCCAGCTGATCATACGGACAAATATTTTGTTTTTATTTCCTTGTGTTTGTCTGTGTCTGACTTTTAAAGGCCACAGGCTCTCTTGGCAAGGATGATCTTTAAGACAGTTTGCATACTGTTTATCACAGTAAGACTGGAATCTCTAGGCTAGAAAAGCTAGGCAACTTTGCAATGCAGACAAGTAATAATCACTATCATAGTCCCAAGCACTGGTACATCAAGCCTCTTTGGCCTCAGTTGCACGTACTTAGTCTGCAGAAGGGGAATGAAATCAGCTGAATGTCAACCATCACATGCTATCATCCCACCCTCTGCAAACAATGCTACAGGTAGTCAC